>JBBPDC010059121.1:0-11086 GCA_037974485.1 Hemigrammopetersius urotaenia
GGTGAGGTACAGTGAGGTAGAGAGGCAGGTGAGGTACAGTGAGGTAGAGAGGCAGGTGAGGTACAGTGAGGTAGAGATGCAGCTGAGGTACAGTGAGGTAGAGAGGCAGGTGAGGTACAATACAGTGAGGTAGAGAAATCAGTCTGTGTCATAACAGTTTAACTGTTTAAAATTGTGTGTCGTGTCCTGAGTCATTATTATTGAGAATGGAACCCCTTTCTGAGTTCTGCATAATTTATTTTAACATGAAAAGAATTGTTACCAATGCACATAGTAATGTGATAATCATGAATGATTATCAGTGATCTTCTAGCTTTTGACTGTAGTGGTGCAACTATTAGCCCTTCATTTAGATACTAAGATAACTGAGCATCCATGACTCACAGAAAGATCCAGCTTCTTTGCAACACATTGCAGCTTCCATGCACACTGCTCACACAGACCTATGTCTGTTTATCTCACTTTTATGCATATTGCCGCTCATCCACGGCCATTATTCTCCCTTTTGTGGCCCGAGAGCCCGGGATAATGGGTGAATGGATATAATAGTGATAGATACATGTTGTTTGATGCTTCTCTGATGTGCTTGATAAAAGTGAGCATAAACAGAGTGATGATGTGTTTCCCCCAGAGAACATCACCTATGAGACTCATTAATCATTGCCTGATTGCATTTGTGTTCTCAGAGCCCAGTGTTCTTTCCACAGCTAGGGGTACATCGCCTGTGTTAATCCAGACCAACAGTATGGCACCCAGTCCATTAAAACACTGCACTTCACTTTCACTCAGAATTATACAACTGGAGCATAATCCGTCCCAGTACACTTTTAAAACCCTCCATTAATTACATGTATGTGTGTATCTTCATATTAGTGACCTTCTTAATGGGCCTGTGGTGTCTAATGTAATTGCAGTACACACACACACACACACACACACACTCTGTGCAACACACAGCCAAAAGCATGTTCTATGACGTTACAAGGGGGGCTTGACGACACTCACAAACTCCCACACACACATGTAAGGAGTCATACATGCTGGCAAATGAACGCACACTATGAGATAAACTATACTATTGCAGACACACACACACACACACACACACACACACACACACACACACTGGTGTAAGTGGGTAATGTGATTTTGAGAGCCTCTCAGGAGGCAAATTGAGTCACTGAATGATGGAATGCCTTTGGCATCTTGCTTGGATAGCAGTAGAGTTGTGTGTGTGTGTGTGTGTGTGTGTGTGTGTGTGTGTGTGTGTGTGTGAGTGAGAGAGTGAGAGAGAGAGCTTTTGAGAAAGATGAGGAGGCACTAGGGGTCAGAGTTCGAATGAATCATTATCCGTATTTCCTGTCGCTATAATGACATGATGAGGGTAACCTTGACAACGCAGAGTTCCTTTCATCATCTGCATAATGAGCCGCCCAGTACACTGACTCATCACAGATCACCTTCACACACTCAGCCGCTGCCCAGTCAGGCACTCGTTCAGGTAAGTAGATGATCAATCAACCAATTAAACAATCAATCAATCAATCAATCAATCAAACTGATCACTCAATCAATGTAGCCAATATATCAATAAATCCACTACATAATCAATCAACTACCCTCAGATCTAACAATAAGTTAAGAAATAATTCAGGGATTTTAAATGCTATTCTGTGAGATTTTGGTCTGCTTAGCTAAAAAAAGAGGAAAAAAAAAGCAGGAAACACACAGATGTTGGTTTGTGCACACGAGGAACATACTCCAGCAACTGTTTGGGTAAACTACATACAGAACATACGGAAAGAGTTCTTCTACTTTAATGGTTTGTGTGGAGCCTAAACTTCCACTAATATAAGTACTGCTGGAATCTCGATGGCCACTGTTTATTATTTTGAGCATAGTTCCACTCCTCCTTGCTCTTTCACAGTCTGCTTGATTGTGAAAGATTACCTCACCTACTGTGAAGGATGAGGTGCCACATGCCAGCCTGATGGGAAGGCGATGGTCGCAATTCCTTAACTTTGCGCCGGCTGCTGTTCTTTGGCTGTTTTGGAAGCCGCAGCTCAGCAGTGGAAGTGGATTCAAGATACAGGTGACATTACGAATGAATGCATTGAAAAGAGTAGAGCTAACCTGTTTTTGCAGGTGCACCTACAATGGTGCCGACCATTCCGGGTGACACCATTAATATCAGTGAAATAAATTATTTAAAAAAAACTTGCTGGACATGCAGGTTGAATCCCTACAGTCCACTGAGGATATTGGCCATCCTGGCTAGTCACTAATATACAAGTATCAGCAATGTTTGCACACGAGCTCTGGTCTTCTGAAACCCATGTTTCCTGTGAGAGACACAGCAGATCACTGATGCATGGAATCGTGGTTGACTACTGAGAGAGTTCAGTTACTGAACTCTGTCTACCTGTGCTTTCAGACCTGACCAAACTGATGGTGGCTGATGAATCAGTGCTAGAGCAGCATCTAAGTATTTCATCATGTCCATTTTCTGAAGATACCCACTGATACTGCACACAGTTTCTTTCTCTGTACTACTGCTCTGAAAGTGAAGGAGATGCACATAACACATCTGATTGGTGCACTGCAGAAGCATATGGGTTTGATATATATTGGAGCGCCACTTAGCTGGTTTAGACACGGACACAGAGATACAAAGAGTGCAGCTTTATTGCAGAAAAACGCCAGGGAAGGGTCAGTGTGTTCTTGATTGTGTCTGGGAAGGTGCAAGGTTGTGTAGTGTAGACAGTCTCAGAGGTCACTTTCACTCTCAGAATTATACAACTGGAGCATAACCCGCCCCAGTACACCTTTAAAACTCTCCATTATTTACATGTGTGTGTGTGTGTATCTTTATATTAGTAACCTTCTTAACACACACACACACACACATACACAAACTCTGTGCAACACATGGCCAAAAGCATGTTCTATGATGTTACAAGGAGGGTTTGACGACACTCACAAACTCCCACACACACATGTAAGGAGTCATGGTAAATGCACGCACACTACTATTGCGCACACACACACACACACACACACACACACACAAACACACACACAGGTGTAAGTGGGTAATGTGATTTTGAGAGCCTCTCAGGAGGCAAATTGAAGAAAAATGCCAGGGAGTGTCAGTGCTGGTCGGGGAATGTGCCTGGGGAGGCGTAAGGCTGTGTGGTTTAGACAGCCTCAGAGTTCACGGGCGCCCGGGTCGGAAGGATCCTCGGGGCCGAGAACTATATTCCGAGTGGAGGCTTATGAGACAGAGTCCAAACTATTGGGAGTTCTGGTTTTCCCCTCCCATTCTCTGGCAGGCCTTTATATAAGGCGCCCCATTCTCATTCACGTGACACCAGTCCCTTATAGGCCTCCATGCACAGTGCCATCTCTGATTTTGTATCCGTGTTCTCATTACTGCTTGATGTTGCACGATCATCTACCCTTATTTTTGTTGGGAGTTACCGATTTTTTGGATTGCATACAGTTCTTCTTACCTCTGTTACGGCACTCGGGATCTTTCTAATAGCGCTGGATCTCACTGTGGTTGGCCACATTACACTGGTTGGGTGTAATGGTGGAGGTTACGGGTGGAGGTAGCTCAGTGGGTAGGATCCTTGCCTCCGGGACCAAGAGGTTGTGGGTTCAAATCCTACCTTCAGCACCACCACTGGGTCCCTGAGCAAGACCCTTAACCCCAAGTTGCTCCAGGGCGAGACTGCCCCCTGTAGGTAGAGAATGAAAGTCGCTTTGGACAAAAGTATCTGATAAATGTTGGGAAGCCAAGGATGCATACATTTTTTGCAAGTGTGGGATTTTGGGCTGTTCCCAGACGGATGATGACAATCGAGGTGATTTCTTTGGTCGTGGCTTCTAAACAGTGGTCCTATGTGAGAAAGGTTTGTCATTATGATTTTGCAACTAAAGACAGCTTTCGATTATTTTCTGACAGAGTCAACAATTTAGGACGACCATCTCACAGTGTGTGTGCTGCTACGACCCACATCTTCTGTTCGGACGAAAAAAGGCAGCATGAAATTACGTATTTATCAATGTGACCCAGGGCACAAAACCATAAAAAACGAAGGAACACCAGTACATGGGCAGCAGCAATATCTTGTTACTTTTCCACTGGCAAAGGGAACCATGGCACAACAACAAAGCAGCTCTGACAGAAAAACTTTCCGCTGGTTCGACATGGGATGACAACCAGTCATAAATCGTGTGGAGAAAATTGTGCATTGTGTGGAAAATTGTCCATTACTGCACTGACATACGCTGGAAAATCAAAGTGTGCTTCGAGTTCAATGCCACCACAGTACAGTTTGGGTACAGCACAGTTCCTGAATTCCTATGGAAAAGGCTAATTCTGTGAGAAAACAGTCTCATAACTTCATAATGCCAGCCCAGCTCCTCTCTGTTCAGAGCCCTCTCTCAAACTGGCTGGGAAGCTCAGTCTTTAAAGGGCTGTGGCTCCACCCCTAATGCTTCTCAGGTAACCTTTGTTTGGGGAGGAGCCCAACACACAGCTTTAAGGTCCCATAAAGGCCACAATAAATGCTGCACTGAATGCTGATGCGTGTGAACCTTCACTGAACGCCTGATATTCTTTAGCAACAGTCGCTATGGACACTAGCATTTCATTTGGCCAAGGTCTTTTGGAAGGTGAGTGCAGCCTCCATCAGTAGCCTCTGTTTTGTTCTGCATTGTCTGTACTTTCAGACTGCACTCAAGCCTCTCTCGCAGTGAACCTTCCGAAATCGCAATGCTCTCATAACTTTTTATAACTGCCACATGCTGTGAAATGGACCCCCATCTTGTTGGAAAATGAACCTTCTATCACAGCCGATATTGGTGCGAAATGTTTCCGTTAAATATCCACAATGAAAGCTTTCTATTCATCAGAGCATTTAGCAGAACGCACAGTGCATTATTTATCTGAATAATGTTTCTCAGTGGAAAAATGTCTTCATTTTTCTTTCAACTGATCAAATGCAGCAATAACTGCGCTGACGCAGGTTCCCCTGTCTTTTCCAGACTTTTATTTCCAAATACAAAACAAGAACAAACAAGGCTAAACACAAGGAATAACCAGCACATCCACGGTTGACATGAGGGTTGCGTAAAAGGTGCATGAGCCGAGGACCGACTCATGAATATGAACCAAAAACCCTTTATAGGGCGACTAAAATAGTCGCCAGTGTCACTAGATTATTTATTTTGCCACTGTTTTTTTTTTTTTTTATTTCAGTCATCAATCGCAATCTTTAAAATAGAGAAATTAAAATAATAAAAAGTACAAGAAAAGTGAGATCTTATAATGTGCAGATATGCCCTTGCTTTAAATACATACAAGACAAACCCAGGACCAGTGAACAAACACAATCACTTACTCCTAGCACCAAAACAGTTGTGGCTGGAAACATGAAACAAGACACTGTGAACATTTTCAAATTAAAAGTCCCAAACACACACGACACAATGGCAGCCTCTAGGGGTCGCTGGCTGGTGCGTCTCACGAACAAGGCCATTCTGTCCTGAAGCAGTAGGGAAAACCCAACAAAAACATCCTTTCAATACTTCATCTAGAACAGAACAGCCGAACCAACATTACTGAAGCAGTATGTTACTCTGCCTGAAAGCACAGAGAGTTATATTATGCTTGACTGAATTCATGGATGGCTAATGCAAACCTAGAACCTCGTCTGTGGAAACAAAGTCATAATAAAATCCACCCAATCAACTTGGCCACATATGACCTGAGGGTCAGACGTGGTTTTGGTCCTAGATTGGGTTCCATGTTCATGTTGGGCGAAGTGCTGCACTACACTGCATATTCACAATCAAAGCTGTGCTCTCAGCTATTGAGGGTATTTATAAAATACATTAAAAATTTAAGAAAATTAATGCATTGCAGTGATGTGAGTAAGGCACTAATATAATATATATATATATATATATGTATTTACACACATGCAGTATTACAACACTATAGTATATATTGAAATCTCTGGACATTTTAATTATACCATTAAATCAATTTTCCAATTTTTGTCCGTACCGTCCACCACTACAAGAGAGTATGATCGTAAAATACTCCTTATTTTGCCTGAAGTGGATGGGTGATTTTGCGCTGGTGGCTCTGACTGTCTTCAAAAGACATTAAAAGCATAAGGGTCGCAGGTTCACCCTGTCCACTTCTTCAGCTCTTACACTTTGAGTGAATTTGCCTCTTATCCTGCCCTTTTATCCCTCCCCTCCACCTCTGTGCATCTCTGCCTCGCTCGCTCATTTTCTCTCCCTGTCTGTCTCTTAATCTCCCTCATTATCCTCTACCTCTCCCTCCATCTCTCTCTTTCTCGTAATCTTTTTCATTATCTCCTCCTGCATTGTTGCTTTACCTTTTATCCCCTCCTTCCCTTCCACCTCCCTCCCTGGCAGTAATTAAAGCCCTGTTGTGTGGGTCAGGGCTGGTGCAGGTCTTAGTGTTATCGACTGGATTCTCCGTGGCTGTCTAGTCGGAGCGTGTGCGCGTGGACGAGCCCCCAAGGCTTGGTTTAGAGGCTTAAACTACGTGCCCAGAGCGCACAGCCATACTTCAGCACCCATAATCATCCACATTTGACCGCAATGTTCAAAACGGGATTATCAGTTTTATATAAGTCAACTAATTCTCATTTTGAAATCCACGAGAACCATCAAACACTTCATTATTATAATACACATTAAATGTCGTGAACAGCTCCAGTCTCTCTGTAATTAAGGCTTCAAAATGTCCAAACCGGTTTTTAGTGTCGAGTCAGTGGCGCAGAACTGGAATCACTTGCGTCATATTGCGTAGACATTATGAAATATCTTTTATCCTGACAGATAAAGGTGGAACATTGCACAGGTATTTTTACTGGGAGGCCGTGCACTGAGAACAGTGTGTGTGTTTCTGTAAAAAAAATTTTTAAAAATCGTGCACACAAAAACGAATGAAAGAAGAGGCCACAGTGCTTTCAAGATCTATCCAGCTCTTTCTGTGTGTGTGTGTGTGTGTGTGTGTGTGTGTGTGTGCATGAGTGTGAGCATGTGTGCGCATGAGTGTGAGCGTGCAGAGCATGTGTTGGACTTAATCACTGCAGTTCAACTAAGGCCAAGGATGGTGATGAAGAAGAACTGGGTCCAAATATGTCTGAATGATGACCCCTGTGTGCCTGTGTGGAAGGGAACTGCTCTCTATAGCAGGTGCTGTCTGTAAAAGCACAGCATATAAAGTATAGGGTATACATTTTGAATGTCTTCTAAGCTGCAAATATGCTCGTGAAAGTAAACCACTGTTGGTTTGGTACGCGGTGGGTAGCGAGGAAATTCAACAGTGAATGTGTTCAGTTAGTTTGTAGGGCTGTACGAATTTGGCAACATTTTTAATTGGGATTCCTGACAAACAGATTATTCTGATTATTCTGAGGCTTGGACTTTGCATACCAGTCAGCTGTGTTGGCCAGAACTTGGGAGTGTATGCGTATGGTTGTTTTCGACTGGTCTAACTTATCGCCAGGAAGTGCTATTTCCGACTTTAACCTCTAAGACAATGTAATCGCTTTTATAAAATGTATTTATTTCATTCAAGTACGCATAATTGCTCTCCTTCCAACTTCAGAGCTCTCGCGTGTCTGCATTTATTCATAACAGTGCTATACAATATGAAAATCGCATTGTTTCTAAATGATTTGTGAAAGTGACCATTGGTCATACGTGAACACACCACAGCACACGGTGTGAACAGCATGAAATTCTTCCTCTGCCTTTAACCCATTCACCAAGTGAAGCAGGGGGCAGCAGGAACACGGCGCCGGGGAGCAGTGTGTGGGACGGTACCTTGCTCAGGGTACCTCAGCGGTGCCTAGCGGTCTTGGGATTCGAACCTGGACTTTCTGATCGCAGGGCGAAAGCCCTAACCACTAGGCCACCAGCTGCTCCATCAACATCAGTTAAAATGCCCATCGCTAGTAATAAAGTACACAGACCTTGAGAGAGTCTCTTCGGTGTGTGTGCCCTCCTGAGAGTGCCGTTTTCTTGTATTGCTCTCTTCCTTGTTTTTACGATATCTAGCTCAAAGGAACCTCAGTGGTGCCACTAGCAGTCCTGGGATTCAAACCCCTGTCCTTCCGATCACAGGGGCAACTCACTGACCACCAGGCTGCCAGATATATATTGTGTATTTGTAGATGCCTTAAGATTTACTGAAGAACTTGAACTACCATAAGCTGTAAAGATTTTTAGGATCCCTGAGATTACCATCATTACCGTTACTGTGATACTGCAGCACCTTCAGTCTTGTGCTTCACGCAAGAAACTTGTAGTTTGACCTTGATCTTTTAAGCTTAAGCCTCTTTGCAGAAATGCATGAGGTAGTTTTAAAGTGCCCACTCTGGTCAAAAATATCATGTTTGCAACATACTATTGTCTTTGAAGAAAGATTTTCTGGCCTAAAGACATTTCGCACCTAAGAGTTTTGCTGACCTTGTATCTTTTTCAACTGAGTTTTCTGGTTTCATAATTCAAGGACTCAAGGGCACCACATTACGCATGTGGGTATTTTTTGATTGGTCTGAAATTTAGATGGCATACACGCAGTCTGGTCCTGTTTACACCTGGGATTAACACACGTCTCGAGTGATCAAGCGGTCAATTATGAAACACGAGCATTGTCACGGTCGCACCGCGCGCTCCCCGTCGGCTCCGCTCCCCTTCCCCTGAATATTAGTTTCCCTGTGTCTGTCCTCCCCTTCCTCCCTTGTTCCCTGCAGAGTCTCCTAACACCGTTTGTATCACGCCGCGTCCTGATTTGCGTTGCACCTGTTTCCTCTCTTGATTTGGTCCACCTGTTTCCCCTCCCGCGCACTATAGGTAGGCCAGTCCGACTCCAGATCTGCATGCCAGTATTGGCTTCAATTGTGCGTGTGTGTGTTTCCTTTGTTGTATGGTTGTGTGCTTTAAAGTTTCTGGTTCTCCCCTCTCTGTGTTACAGGCTCACGCTGGTCTACCCTGATTTCCCCACGTTCGCCCTGAAGTGGCAGGTTTTCTGTTCTCCTGTTTTGTCCCTGATCCGTGTAGACGGCCTGGATTTGGCTTTGTTTTTTCCCCGCCAGCGCGAGTCCTGCCATTGTGTTTTCTGTTAATGTGTTTTTTGCTCAAGTTGTCCCCTGAGTCGGGGTTCCCCTGTTTTGCTTATTAAACCTTGTTTCTGTTTCATCCAGTTCGGCGTCCTTCCCCTTCCCTCCCCACACACAGGCTGTGACAATCATTTGCACAAGGCTTTTTTAATTCGTCTAGGCTTATCACTTGCATTAGTGGCTATATGGGCAAAGCGTGTTGCATGCATATAATAATAATAATAATAATAATAATAATAATAATGATGATGTTATAGTACCTCTGAAACTCAACTTTGTTTTCCAAAATAAAAAATAAGCTAGACACGTGAATCACTAAGAGCAATTCTTTGTGAAGTGTTTCTTTTTTTTTTGTTTTTTGTGAAGTGTTTCTAATGGACGACGCCTGGGTTTTCTGAGCTTATGAGGAGATGAAAAACACGTGCACTTGTCAAAACATCATTAGAAATATATTGTTCCACCGCAGTCATGCAGAGAACAAACAAGAAGGTTCATGCGTTCTGTCCTTGTATGTCTTTGAACTGAACTGCGTTTGTACTTCAAACAAACCACACAAGAAGAATTCTGCCCTGCCTCAGATTGGGGGTGTTAAGAGAGAAGAAAATGAATTTAGCTGCGTGGAATTAATTTAACTGCAGGCAAACAAAGAAACCTACGTTTGGTTGATGTCATGGCTCAAGTAACGTAAAAGAAAACGCTCAGAACATACGGAATTGTCGCGGCTGAGGGGGCTAGCCCTCAGTCCTGAGCTTCCCCGGGGGAACAGGAACAGGCAGGGAAGCAGGGATCCATGCTGTGGTTACTTTTTATTAAAGAAAACAGAGAAAACAAACCTGGCTCGGGGGCCGCTATACACATGAACAAGAACGTGGCAGAAACAGGGCAGGAATAACACCAACACACAGCATAAACGTGGGGCAAAACGAGGCGATGGACTGATGGCGAAGGCCAACACAACCAGAACTGAAATACATACAGAAATCAAGGGTAAAGCACAAACAGACAAAAACATGAACAAAACCAGAACCAAAAAACCAGACCGTCACAGGAGTAAATACAAATCTCTCAAAACGCATCAGTCCAGTACTGTCCAGTAATCTTCAGTTTGCTTATATTGATTTGTTTGTTGTTTTTTTCATTAGAATGAATTCATGAATCGCTGAGGCATCATTAATACGGCACTGATCTGATCTGTCCACAAATATCTGCTTTATTTCTACCGAGAAAACATGATCTTAGGAAAGATATTTGAATACAATCTAACCGACTTACTGCCCACAAGTATTTTTTTAATTGTTGTTTTTTAGACAGAAAGCATGAAAGTAAGCATCATGATGACCATAAGTAAAGGTAAAACAAGGTTAAGGCATGTCTGTATTTAGCTATATTAGGTAAAGAGTATATTCCTACTTCTATGATCTCCCACGAAATCCGCTGAACACTGTAAAGTGCTGATTCTCTGGATTTTGCTGTGGCATTTCACTATGAAGAGGAGAATGACGGGGACGTACATCATTTTCGTACATCGTACCTGTTTTCTTTTTATTCAGGAGCTGGACTTACACATTACATTCATTGTTACAAAGGAAGGTCCCATTTTAAGAGAGAAGATGTCACTTTAGACTGAGAATACAAGCAAGCCGTGGCCTGATGTGGACGCAGTGAGTCGTTAGAAATTGAAAAAAAAAGAAAACAGTTACGTCTTTATTATAAAACAGCTAAATACAAGACAATATGAGATAAATGTATACATGTAAATAAAACGAATAGGAAGCTTCACCTGGGGCAGCTGGTAGCCTAGTGGTTAAGGCATTCTCCCTGCGATCAGAAAGTCCAAGACCGCTAGGCACCTCTGAGGTACCCTGAGCAAGGTACCGTCCCACACACTGCTCCCCGGGCGCCGTGTTCCT
>JBBPDC010059131.1:0-11086 GCA_037974485.1 Hemigrammopetersius urotaenia
TATATATCTATAAAGTCTAAAGAGGCAAAAACAGCTTGTTGTGAATTCACTGATATTTTATCCTCTCTGTGATCAATTTTATCATGACCCCGAAAGCATTTTTCTGAGCTTATCATCAATATTGTCAGTACTTGTAGAACACTAATGCATGATTATTTGCAAAGACAACACAAGTACAATAAAGCCCCCCGAAGACCAAACTGTATCCCGCTATTGAGCCCCCATGTGGCTCTCACACACACACATACACACATCACATGCAGAAATAGCCTGATGGGATTCAGAAGGCTCCAGCCATGAGAACAGTGGAGCTGTGGGGGGATTAGCTTCTGCAGAAGGCTTTTCTGTGATCCATGGGAGATTTGTTCTTTCAGGAACACTAAAGGTCTCCTTCAAAATTCTTGGCCCTGCGCCACCGTAAATCTCGAGACCCGTGGTGCTTCTCTACGTGCACACTCTACTCATGCGGACCTTAGGCAAGGGCCTGGCGTAAATTGGCTGCCGTCGAGGACTAGACTTGTGCCACCGGGCAGCATTTGAACTGAAAACAAACCTTGGCAAGCACTGTGCTTGGGGCACCCTTCAATATTATTATACGTCATAAGTACCAGCACTTAGGAGGCTACTGTAGGAGTAGTTACACAAGAGTCCCTGTTATATTAATTATAATAATCATGATCATTACCATCTTCTTCTTCTTCATAATCATAATAATAAAGAGAATACTTTTGTCTTAAAGAGAAAGAATTAAGAAACATTATAATCTCATATACGCCCTACTCTTCAAAATTCTATTTTTTAGCAAACATATGGAAGACAAACACTGATATAGAGGATCACATATATGATTTGAGCACAGATGGTTCTTAAAAACAAGCTTAGTTGAAGTATCTGGGATAGATAAAAGTTACCCAAAGTTTCTTTGCCAAGGTTTGACTTAACAACAGCACTAAATGACCCAAGGCAATAAGTGAACAAAGGCAGGACTGTATCTGTAATTTGTGGCGCTCCAAGCAGTATTTACGATTTAATTGTAAGATGTGAAATGCCAAATAAAATGAGTAATAAAAAGAGTAATATGGAATACATCAGAATAAAACTGGCCCCAGAATAGAGTCTTGGGGCACTCCACGGCTGATGCTAGCTGATGAAGATTCAAAATCCTAGATTGAGACAAAGATTTCCTAAGAAGAGAACACTCCAGTGAACCTCCAGTGATTCCTGCCCATTTCCTCAGTTCCTCTCAATGAGAATTGGGCTGCTGTTATTGTCAGTGGAGCAACCTTGTCTAGGGTGGATGGACACAGCTTATCAAAAAACATCTGTTCATTTGTAGCTGAATAATATATCATAGCACTATTAAAGAGGACAATTTTCCGTTTTCGTTTTTAAAAATAATCGCGTCCACACGAGCACATTTTCAAAAATATCTCCGTCCACACGCAATCACAAAAAACCTTAAACCGTATAGCATTAGAACAAACAGCAGAGACTAACCACATAACTCAAGTTAATCAAGTTAAAACTGAAATAAGTTAAAAATGAACACAATCTTGAAACTCTGATAAAACTTCTGTCACACAGACAGAAAAAAGATACATTTTGATAAAGAGTATATACCTTTTGCCTTCTCCTCAGTACAACGTGTTTTGGCACCCACTTAATAGTAAAAGCTTAATTTGACCAAAGATCTTATGAACTGAATGGGCAATATTAAGCTGGCTGGAAATTAGTGCCCCCTAGTGGTGTGGCTCAAGCAGCTGACATGGACCGCTTCTTATTTTAGCAAGATGCTACCCGTTCATCCATTCGTTTTAATTAAAGAGTATTCAAAGAGTAGCTAGTCAAATTTAGCTGGCAAATATGTGTTGCTGAAAGTGTGAACAGACATCCTTTTATTTTCTTTGTGTTCCATCAGGAATTGAAACTATTTGAACAGTATTCTGACGTATTCAGGGTCAAGGTTTGTATGTATTAGTTTCAGTTTGTCTCTCCTGTCTTTTTCCTTTTATTCTGTTGTTTTCTTCTTGTTAATGTGTGTCACCTTCCTCGTGTTTTTCTTCCTCTTCTTCCTCCTCTTCTTCCTCTTCTTCCTCATCCTCCTCTTCCTCTGACCTGATTTATTATTCACAGCCAGAGCAAACCGACCAGACATTCTGCACAACTTTCTAATGTCTGTTGTTAGAAATTATTATTATTATTGTTATCATTATTGGTAGTTATTGAATTTGTATTGTTGTTGTTGTTGTTGTTGTTGTTGTAGCTTTTGTATGATGATGATTATTATGATTATTAATCTTAGTAGTAGTAGTAATACATTTGTATTGTTCTTGTTTTTATACTGAATTAGTAGTGGTATTTATTATTAGTAGTAAAACTAGTAGTAGTGTATCTGTATTGTCCTTGCTTTTAAATTATTATTATTATTATTAGTAGTAGTAGTAGTAGTAGTAGTAGTAGTAGTAGTAGTAGTAGTAGTAGTAGCAGCAGCAGTATTGATGGTGGCAATAATATTAGTACTAGTATGTGTATTGCTGCTGTTTTTCCTACTTGTGCTGTTATAATAGATACTATAAATAGTTTTCAATGGTCTATAACTGGTCTGAATAGGGACACCGTCATGCTCTTTTCTTAAAAGCCCATTTTGGACACTGAAATAATTCTGAAATATTTTATTAACTATATATTACTTATATAGTTCAGTAAATATAGTTAGGAAATGTGTGATATATGTTAAAAAATGTATTTTTTTATAAATATCTGAGCTGTGAGAGCTGCTCTTGAATGGAAAAGGCGGATTTGATTTTTATTGGTTCGCAACAGCAATGTAACCACGCCCACCGTGGATGATGTTATGGAGAGCCTGGACTGGGAGTCCTACAGTTCCAGCAACAGCAAGTACGTGAATCAAAAGACACTCACAGTCATTGTCGGAAAA
The DNA here is from genome assembly GCA_037974485.1 of Hemigrammopetersius urotaenia. Lineage (NCBI taxonomy): Eukaryota > Metazoa > Chordata > Actinopteri > Characiformes > Alestidae > Hemigrammopetersius > Hemigrammopetersius urotaenia. Next base: position 2,939 of record JBBPDC010059131.1, read on the forward strand.
CAGTTTTGTTGGTTCTTATCTCATCTTGTCTTTTGCAGGTTCAAGGAGTGAAACGAAACGTTTTAAGAAAACTCGCCAGCGTCTGTCCCGGATGTTCTCAGCCTTCAGGAAAGTCCTGTCCAACCCCTTCAAGCGTGCGATTCACCCATCTTAAAGAATAAACCACCTAGCAAAACACAAAATAAAATACAAAATAAAACCTTCTGCAGTGATGTGTGTATTTATGACATCTCAGCTCATTGTCATTGAAAGGGAATCAATGGGTAGGACTTCGTTTGGACAGTGTTTTCTAGGCAGTCTGCAGTTGCAGACGTGGCTTTTAACTTTTATTCGACTAAATGATGAGGAAATCCCAGTTTAATTGAATTCAAAACTATGAAACTTTTCCTATCTCCTAAATCTGACCCATCCATCCATCTGTATAAACAGGGCTGCTTCTCCTTTATCAGGGTTGTGGTGGGTGGTGAAGCCCACCCTGGAAGTCAGAAAGTAAAAGGCAGAAAAACAGTCTATTACAGGGTCTAAGTTGGTCCCAAACCCAACCCTTGTAATGATCCTAACCCTGAAACGGAATCAACATGTTGGCACCCATCCTGTCCAACAAGTGGCAACACCACTGGAACTACTAAGCAAGCGTCCCATCACTGATTGGGTTCAGCGTACGTCTACCTGCAGAGTCTGTACTAAAGATTATAAAGCTTATTACAGATTATGAAACATGTGAAGATGTCCCAACACTTTAGTCTATGAAGGTCTATGTGGAGACTCGTATTGTGAAGGGTGTGATGGAAGGTGTCCCAATACTTTTTACCACGTTGTGTGCACGAAGAGACTCGTATTGTGAAGAGTGGGCTGGAAGGTGGTTCAGGGAGTTCCTATGCTGTGTAGCGGGTGACGTGTCTGAGTAACCGTCCTGCTCTCTCTTTCTCTCCGTCAAATGAGCGTCTTTTGACACAAAAAGCACATTTTTACCCGCATGTGAGGCTCTACGTATTTTGAACGAAGACTTAGGTCGGCGACTGAGCCAAGATGTCCGTGTTTATCCGTGTTTTTTGCCCGTTATTGGTCGTTTTTCTCGCCACGACGCTCCTGCTGCCCCGGGCTGCTGCTTTCTATCTTCCGGGTCTGGCTCCCGTAAGCTTTTGTGAAAAACCCCAGGAGGGAGAGGACGCAAGCAGCGAATGCCAGGTAAATAAAACCAATGTCCGTATGTCTGAAATACAGCTGTAATTTCTTTTTTTATTTTTCTAAAATTTTGCCCAAGTTTCGCCTCTAAGACGATCTCTTTGCTAGCCACCGGCTAGCATGTTGTGCTACGTTGCGTAGGTAACGGCCTTAACAGCTTTAAATCCACAGTTCTCACCTCTGAGCCTGGCTTATTTAACTTATTTAACTTTATAAATGTTCATAATGGCATTGTAAGCTCGTAATTTTGTGTGTCAATGGTATTTGTTGCTGTCAAATTGGTACTCTAGTAGCTTTAGCATTAGCCATGCTAGCTGGGCTGTTTATTTTTCTGACAGGTGGGCCACGAAATGAGGACTAATGGTCTGGTTTGAGGACCACCAACGTCTTCAGATGGCACCTTTTAATAGCACATTCATTAATCACTGACTACCAGTGCACAACAGGATTAGATTGACCTGCTATTTGGTTGGTGTAACATTACAAAGTGCTCATGCCCACTTTATGGATTTTTACTCTGTTGAGTGTCTAAGTGCATGTATTGATACAGTATTTTTTTTTGTATTTCATACTAAACTGTAGGGACAAAAGTATTGGGGCACTCTTCTTCAATCATGGTTTGGGTTAGTCCGCTTATTTCCGGTGAAGAGTAATCTTAATGCTTCATTATACCAAACATTTTGGACAACACTATGTGGACACAGTTTGGGGAAGCATTGTGTCCAGTGCACAAAGTGAGCTCCATAAGGTCATGTCTGCATGAGTTCAGTGTGGAAGAATTTGACTGGTCCACACAGTGCCCTGACCTTAACCCCATCCAACACCTTTGGGATGAACTGAGACTGCGAGCCAGGCCTCCTCGTGCAAAATCAGTGCCTGACCATTTAAATGGTCTACAGACTAAATGGGCACAAATTCCCACAGAAACTCTTCCAAGAAGAGTGGAAACTGTTATATCTGCAAAGGGGGAACCAACTCCATTTTAAAGTCTATGTATTTCTATGTCATTCAAGTCTCTATTGGTCATATGGTCAGGCGTCCCAATACTTTTGTTCATATATAGTGTATGTTGGTGATGCTATCTGTACTCCTGATGGCCCTGACACCTCTTACACTTAATGATTGTGGTTTTATTTTGGATCTAACTCCAGCACAGTTTGGCTATTTTCCTTCACGCAGCTCTCTTAACGGTAACTGCTGGACTCAGGCCCTCCAGGACTTGAATTCTCAGCCCAAGACACAAATGTTCCTAGGAGGAAAAGAATAGCTCCATTCAGACTTAATTTCCTGTGCTGACAGACACTGGATGCACCGCTTCAGTTTATTCAACAGTTTATTGAGCTAATGTTTGCACTTCTGCTCATGTTGAAAGATGTTACGCCTAATTATTTTTGCTTAAACAGAGGGGCACTTTGACTTTTCTACCTTTTTTGAATCACTGTAAATAGGAATTTCTGATAAATGAGTGACTGCAAGTGTGTTTGAGCCTTAGAATTGCAAGTAAAATATTTTGAATAGAAGTTAAACGTAGTAAGTCATGATACTTGGGTACTGAACTGCAGTGGAACCTAATACATCCAGCGTTTATTAGTAGAGGAACTGCTGTTCTTATCTTTTTGAAATCCTATTGGTTTGAACTAAAGTCTAATCAGTAAAAAATAGGGTTCGTTTCCTCATTACTTTCCTCATAATTGTACGGCAAACACCTCTGGTTATTACTCCCATTCAGTTGCCTCACTGCCACTAGTGGATCTTTATTGCTTTTTTTCCTTTCTTTTACCACGTAGTCAAGGACATACATGCAGATTTCATACAGCAAAAGGTATTTTTCTGCAATTAAATGTGTGTAATGTAAACCAGCGTAAGAATATGTTACCCGCTAGTGTGATGTTAAGCGTTCCTTTGCTTATCAGTGCTTATCGTTGTATTGTCGTGAAGCTGTAAGGCCTTTTGGGGTTCCGGCATGATTTATAACGTTTTGCTCTTTTCATTCACAGGACAAAATCGAGCTGTTTGTGAACAGGTTGGATTCGGTGGAGTCTGTTTTGCCGTACGAATATACAGCGTGAGTAGACTTTTACACAGCACTTCTGAATGCCAAAACTGACGTCACACAAGTTGCTTGTGGGTACAGTTTTGGGAGACAATGTAAAGGTGACCTCTCCGACACATTGAAAGCGGTGTAAATTAACAGGTGTACATTCAGCCAGTTCTGCCTGACAGGTTTTTCCAGAGCTTCCTGAAAGGGCAGCCGTACAGAATGCTGCTTAGAGTAGCCTCCTCGTCAGACAACAGACCGGAAGTGCAAGGGAGTGGTAGGAAAAATGCGTCGGGTGGCCGACAGACAGGCTGTGTGCAGGTCCCTGTCTTGGTTCAAGAGTTAATGATTAAAGACCTGAATAATAGGGGCAAATATAGCAACAATATTGCCCCTTGCACCACAGTAATGTCTGGTATATGTCTGGTGCGGCATTTAAAGTAATAGGAGGGACATTTAAAAAAAATAATTATATTTTTGAACGCTGGAAGGGTAGTAATTGGGTGTTTCTGAGGGTTTAGTTTACTTTCGAGCTCAGAGAACCTTTAAGAGTAAGATGAGTTTGATGTGATGACGATCTCAAAGCAGCTGTGGCTACATGTTCAGCCAAAGACTACACAGGTAGCATTTCAGAACAATGGCTTTATTTCTGCAGGATTACAAGTGCAGTATCGTTAATGAATTAAACCACAAGAGAGAGATCAATCTGTTAAATCTGAAAATTGTTTACATTTTTTTAGTATTCTGCACATTATACTAATATATTATCCTTACTAATTATGCTGTCTGTAAAGAAATGTGTAGTTGGTTTGTGTTCTTTGAGTTCTAGTGTTCTTGTTATGCTCAGAAAATGAAAGTGACCATTCTGTCATACGTGAACACACCACAGCACACGGTGTGAACAGCACGAAATTCTTCCTCTGTGTTTAACCCATTCACTAAGTGAAGCAGCGGGCAGCCAGGAACACAGCGCCCGGGTTGTGGGGACGGTCCCTTGCTCAGGGTACTTTAGAATTGAACCCACGACTTTCAGATCACAGGGCAAACGCCCTAACCACTAGGCTACCAGTTGCCCCACGACATTCATAACATTCATGATATTGACTCTGTATTCCTGACTCTGTATATCTATTTCCTGATTAATCACATTTACTTTTAACTCATTTACCATGTTTTAAGTTTTGAAGGTACTTCTACATTGCATGTGCCTCTGGTTGGTAAAATTGACCGCTATGGGACCCTTTTTCCAACATTGTACTGTAATACTGCATTTCAGTTTAACATCTTTAGTCATTTATGTAATTATGACAATGAGTGAAAGTGAAATAGACCATTCTGTCACACGTGAACACACCAGCACACAGTGTGAACAGCACATGAACTTTGTTAGTAAAGCTCATAAAACAACAGCATGTCCCTGTTTTAAATTTTTTTTCATTGTATTTTGTGCTCTTTACTCAAGATATTCAGGACCTGACGGTTAACTATAATATTTATTTACTGGACAACTCAAATTGTGAATTTTATGTCTAAAATGTAGCTTTGTTGTGTAAAGATGAACAATGCAGTCCAATCAAAACAACCTGTGTCAAGTAGGGGTGTAACGATGTCACGGTTCGGTGCGTACCTCGGTTTTGGGGTCACGGTTTGATATGGGTTCGGTACAAAAGGGAGAAGCAACGAATCCCCAGGGCTTGCTTTTTTCTGTTTATTTTGAACAGGCAGTAGTAGGGGTGTAACGGTAAATAAACAGCAGTGTATTAACCAGTAAACACACACTCTTGCTTATATTCTCATGTATGTGTAATTGTTACGCCAGTAGGTGGCACTATTGCACCACACTACGACCCAGGTTTATGATTTACTTGCGCTTTTTGGTCCCTCTGTGATTCTGTATTACTTCAATCACGTCTTCTCCGTCGTACAGTGTTTTCTCCGAAAGACATCATGTACCGTCACCGAACCGTGACCCGTGTACCGTGACGGTTCAGTAACAATACATGTAACATCATGACATTCATGGCATTTTCAATTGCTCTTTCATAACAATTCCTTCGAATCACATGTACCACAGCTGGAATGACCAGCCAGTTAGAATCGAAAGATGTATTCATTAAAAAAACTAAAAGATTCACAAACAAATTCAGTTCTAAGAGAAAAACAGTGGCAGGTTTTACAAAAAGGACTTCTATGATCTTTTATTCGTAAACATGAGGACCCTGGTAGCTGCATTCTGGACTCATTTCAAGCAAGTTTTTAGTAAAAAGAGCATTACAACTAATACCTCAGCGTCCAAAGCTGAAAGGAATGCTGATTATCATTTATACACTACAGAAAAAAGTTAACCGTCTGATGGACATCAGGTTCTATCGTTTATACACCGGTGAAAAGTAATATCGTATTTATTGATTACACCAGGAGTGTGTCTTTCTGTAGCATATACCCAACAAATGCAACATAATATTCAAAATAACTCAAGCAGGATTTGAAGCTGGTTTCAAGATCTGGAAGATCCAAATGAGGGACATTATTATCTCTCCTTTCTTGGATAATGAAAGAGCGCATGATGCGAAATGCCAAAATGATGTATGACACACAGAAGCAGCTTTTCGTAATGTGTTGAGTTAGAGCATTACAGCTAATGTCCCTCATACGGATCTTGAAAGCAGCTTCAAATCTGGGTTGAACGTTCGGAGCCATACATCTTTTTTTGCATTTTGCAGCATGATGATAATCTCTCCTTTCTTAGATAAAACAATAATACTACTGCAAATACCAGATCCCATTACGAATTCATTGCTTTTCTGATGAAAACGAATTTCCATACACCCATTCAGTGTTTCAGTGGTACAGGGCAGCCAGTCAGAAGCTGTTTACATAGATCTGTTTTAAAGGCACAGTAACACAAACAGCCTAAAGGAATACCAAGGGATTAAGGGAGGCTGGCAATGGTGTCTGTTTTGGATGCATATCAGGAAACAACAATGCAGGATATATGGATTGTATACATTAGCAAACATGTTTCGAATACAAAGCCACCTTTGCAAGTGTGTTGGACCAACCTGCATCACCTCATGAACGTTGGGGTTCGGGGGGATGCAATACTATTGTTTTATCAAACGGAATGATGATGCTGGTCCACAGTGATATCCTGGGGCTACAGGGGGTCAGAGAGAGAGAGAGTGTGTTTGTGTGACTTGGCCTCAGCAGTGGCCACAGGGTTTTGTAGAAAGATGGGAAATGTCTTGAGAAATAACCGCAGCTCTGATGCTCCACCCAGCTGTGGCGATATTTCAGACCTCCACACCAATCTGCCCTTACAGACCCTCAATCTATCATTACCCACGATGCACAGCGCAGAAAATGGGTCACTGCACACGGTAACAAATGCCTCTGTCTGATCGGGATGCGGCAGGTTTCTCTGGGCGGTAAAGCCCATCTGCAGCACTGCAGGAATCTGATGTATCCAGTTACATCCACAGCCATTTTGGAAATCAGCCATAACTGATTAGCAGTAACACCTGCCTGATGCTGTGCTCCAGCGTTTCAGCAAAACAGCAGCAGCCCTTTTGAGGCACGGACCTCTGAAGGTGTGTTGTGGTGCCTGAGTGGTAGTCCAGAGCATCCCACAGACACTCAAATGAACTAGAACCTAAGAAAACATGCACATGCAACCAGCTGGGCTAGCCTTCGCTCCCCACACACACACACCAAGTTTCACCCATGACCTGGTCCAGGGTTATCTTCAGGGGCTGAACAGTCTGCCTGTTTGAAGAGGCCCCACCATCGTCTGGCCGTCACAGCCTGGCCTTTACCAAAGTCGCTCAAATCTTTATGCTCGCCCATTTTTCTGCTTCTAATGTGTTTTACTTCACCTGTCAGTGATTTAAAAAAAAAAAAAAAAAGCTCTCGGATTGGCTACTTTCAAACCTTTGTGTTCTCTCGACAGTACAAAAATCTTATACAGTTAATATTTTATATAGAAATTTAACTGAATTTCCGTTAATATTTATGTTACAAAATTAGTCAACTCTATTTTTCTTAATAATTTAGCACTAAAATGCAAAAAGGGGTTTCCGCAAATTAGTTTTTAAGAAAAAAAACACTTCTTATACTGTCGTGTCGTATAGTTTTTATTCTTTTGTTCTTGCTGCGATTAGCTCTGTAGTGTCTTCTTTTACAGTAAGAATGCAAATCCGCCACTTTTGGGACTAATAAAGGTTTCTCTTACCTTAACGGGAGCTGATGAAATGGACAGTGAGCATGAATCCCTCGCCCCCACCCCGAACTTTAGCTGGACATTCTTGTAACAGGATTCTATTCCATGAAAATGTGGGCTTTTCTACTGCTTCATCCATCATGAGAATATCACACAGTGTAAAAGCCTTTTTAATTTTACAGTTAGAATGTGCAACAAATGGTAACTGCATGTGTTTTCATGTTTGCATGAGCTAATCTGTTTTCTCCTCTGACTAAATACACCCACTCCTCGCCGTCAGGATCTATTATTCATGCCGAAACACACTAATGACTGTTAGTTCAAGTATGTGAGCAGTCAAGCAAGTAGGAAGTCGACCCTCATTAAAACTTAAGACATGCATGTGTAGTGTTACATAATCATAGAGACTGGGGGGGGGGGGCAGTGCCAGTCAAAACCTTCCACAAGAGGGCAGACAGAGGCAGCGCATCTCAGCCGTGGTCCGGGAGAACCCTGTCATATATCTCATGTTTCCTTCCTCTAACACTCCCTCTCAGGCCAGGAGCTCTGCTTATGAGCAGAATATATTAAAAAAGACTCAAAAAGTGATTTTTTGTGCTGGTTACTTTGCACTAGGGCTGCACGATATCAGGAAATCATGCGATATGCGATAATGTAGTTGAGTGTTGCCATGGCGATATCACATGCGATAAGTGAGTAAAAACTT
>JBBPDC010059151.1:0-11086 GCA_037974485.1 Hemigrammopetersius urotaenia
CGCCCGGGGAGCAGTGTGTGGGGACGGTACCTTGCTCAGGGTACCTCAGAGGTGCCTAGCGGTCTTAGGAATCGAACTCGGACTTTCTGATCACACGGCGAATGTCTTAACCACTAGGCCACCAGCTGCCTTAGGGTTAAGGGTCTTGCTCAGGAACACAGTGGTGGTATACTGAAGGTAGGATTCGAACCATGACCTCTTGGTCCAAAGGCAAGTATCCTACCCACTAAGCTACCTCCACCCCTATGGCTTGCATGATCCTGCAATGTCCTCTACACTGAATAAATAAAATGTGTGATATAAAGCCTTTGGCCAGAGTTTGATTTTACAAATTTCAACCATTCGAATATATATTATTTAATGGAAAATGTTGTTTTTGTTTACATGCCAGATGATTTTTTTTGTCTTTATTTAAGCATTCCCTTTTCACAGTCATTCTAATCTATGGTTCAATGAACCAATCGGTGTAAATCCTATCAGCATTTTAGTTTCCAACCAAAAAGAACATCAGATCTCAGACATTAACAGTGTTACAACCCCTCTATGCAGAATACACTTATTATAACTTCCTAAGGAAAGTTAAAAGCCTAGCTGTTAATATGATAATTATATTACCACCAGAGAACATGCAGACTGTGGAGTGTGGCAATGTACCTGGTACATCAATACTATTTATACTATAATATTATTTATTGAGACTGGCTACATTTATATCACCGTACAAGCCCAGGAAAAAAAACAGTGTGTTGTAAAATCAACACATAAATTCTAGCAACTATCATTATAAACACCACTCTAGAACCACTTATCTAAATGTTTATTTGGCATAGCAGATGCAATGAGATGGATTGGAACAGAGCTACTATTACTGAGGGAGTTCCAGTTCAAACAGTTACTTTGCAGATTCATATCAATGTTTATGCGTCTACAACTGTGTTACAGAATCCTCCCATATAGGAGCAGAAAGGGCTCAATACTCCATTTAAAGCAAAGAGAATGAGGAGAATGTCCCAGTCTGAGTTCACTATGGGCCATGGTAGTGTGTGTGTGTGAGTGTGTGTGCGTGAGCTTGGATGGGTTGGGTAATCCTCACCCTGCAAGTGCTGCCAGGATTGAGCTTCATCAGCTTTAGTGTTCAACGGCCGGTTCGTTTTTACACCATCCCACCGGTTCAATTCTTGTGCCTAATGCCTCCCACAACAGACATTAATGCCCCATGATTATCCAGTGCCATTCAGGGCATGAAAAGCCAAATAAAGAGTGTCAGGGCGAGTGGGTGGAGTCAGACTATCCATGCCTCCGTCAGAGGCCCCCCGTCTGATGGAGTCAGCAGAAAAGAGATCCAAGCGGTGAATGAAGGCCTAAGCCAGGAACAGAGGGCAGAGGGTCATGTGTATGAGGAGGGTGTATGGACAGACATGGGGTGATGAGGTCTACGTGTGTGTGTGTGTGTGACAGGCACAATAATGAGGAGTGTGTATTTGGGCTATCCTCCATTTCCACCAGAGAACATAATTACCGCTAATATGTCATAACTCTGCAGTTTCCAGGCACCAATCAATGTGGCTGGCAATTAGGGAGGACTGAAATAGAAACAATGAATAAAGGATGAAGTGGTCATGAGTGGTCTGCTGAAGCTCCCGATGCACTGGGGACATTATAGTACCTGTTACCCATCTGCTGGGTCTCCAACACATCTGTGAAGAGTAAACAGGAGATGTGACAACAGTGCTTCTAAGATATGAAATCCATTGGGAGTGGGGGGGCATAATACTGATATTCACTAAAAGGAAGAATGAAATTCATTATTTAATCAGGGTTAGTGTAGATCACATAGAGAGAAAGAGAGCAGAGAGACAGAGAGAAGAGAGATAGAGAGACAGAGAGAAGATAGGCAGATAGAAGAGAGACAGAGAGACAGAGAGACAGAACAGAGAGACAGGGGGAAGAGAAACAAAGAGACAGACAGAAGACAGAGACAGAGAGAAGAGAGACATAGAGATAGAGAACAGAGAGACAGAACAGAGAGACAGGGGGAAGAGAGACAAAGAGACAGAGAGAAGAGAGACAAAGAGATAGAGAACAGAGAGACAGAACAGAGAGACAGGGGGAAGAGAAACAAAGAGACAGACATGAGACAGAGAGAAGAGAGACATAGAGAAAAGAGAGAGAGAGACAGAGAGAAGAGAGAGAGAGAGAGAAGAGAGAGAGAGAAGAAAGACAGAGAGAAGAGAGACAGAGACAGAGAGAAGAGAGATAGAGAGAAGAGAGAGACAGAGAGAAGAGAGACAGAGAGAAGCAAGAGAGAGACGAGAAGATAGAGAGATGTGAGAGACAGACAGAGCAAAGATAGAAAAATGTGAGAAAGAGACAGAAAGAAGATAGACAGAGTGTGTGTAAGTATGTAAGTAAGGAGGAGAACTGAGAGAGTGAAGGAAGCGTGTGCGTGTGTTTTTGGGAGAGTGGTATTGCTGTTATTATGATTGGCCAAGAAAGTTATTTTAAACCTGAAGTTTCTCCTGGCTATGATAAAGTATCCTTCCTGTCAGATTTGCCCCCCCCCTCCCTTTCTCTCTCTCTCTCTCTCTCTCTCTCAGTCACATGAAGAGACTCCTCCCTCTGGGCCGATGTAGAGCGACAACTTCACGCAGCGCTCCAATTACCAGCCAGTCAAAGCTGTGTTTCTTCAACCGTGATCTTCACTACCCTCGAGACCACGGAGGCACCAAGCTCCTCATCATATCTCTGTGTTTGTTTCTGAACACATACATGCTTGCACCTGCGCTCACAAATCTGTCTGAATGTAATTCTGCGCTTTTGCCATAGGATGCTGTGGCATCTGTCTCACCTGTGTGTAGGTTTATCCATCATCACCCTGTACAGAATACGGATGGGTTATGATTTTTGAATATTCCAATAGTCATTACATTATAAAAACAGAAGAATAACTTTAAGTGGTTATTGTAATGTCGTAAAGATACATTGTTCCCTGTTTTCACTGCTGTTACTAAGGCCTGTGATGTACTGCTACCACCAGGAGGTGGTAATGCACTTGAAAGCTGTTTGCCAACCACCAGTAAATAAAGAAAAATGGAGAAAAATGCAGTTCTACTGTATCTGCTGTTCCTTTGCTCGCCCCAGATGAAGCTCCAGGGCTGGCCCCTCAGCTCCTTTCCCCTGAGGGAGGCCTAGGATGCCTCATGATCACTTTTATCAACGGCACCTGGGACTCTTAATATCCAGAGCTGATCATGAAGTGTTTGTTCGTGTTTGTTAGGATTTGTTAGGCTTCATTGGGGCAATTGACACACACCCTGAATCCCTTTTGTACTCATATAGTACCAGTAATTCTTAATCCTTCCATCTCTTCTGGGGTTCCATGTGATCTTCTTACACTTACATTTACAGCATTTAGCAGATTTTTTATCCAAAGCGACTTCCATTCCCTAACTACAGGGGGCAGTCTTCTTGGAGCAACTTGGGTCTTTTCTCTTTTCACATATTTTCAGGCTAATTCCTTGTACGATTCTACTGAGTCACCAGTGGCTTCAGTGGCTTCAGTTGCTCACAGCGAAGCTTTATCCACTTTGCTGCTTGCTGCTGTTTCTGATGTCCTGCCAGTGTCTGCCTTCTGGTTCTTAAAACCTCAAATCATGTGTGTGTGTGTGTGTGTGTGTGTGTGTGTGTGTGTGTGTGTGCAGTTACACACAGTTTCCCTTTAAAATATCAGTGTTGCTCTTTTTCATTCATTTAAATATTTCTGGGTATCAGTGGATTTTCATGTCCAGATTTATCTTCAATAGTCTGGCTAATATCGGTCTGGCCCACAGGCTCTAAAACAATGTTCAGACTATAATGGCTATTGCAAGTTGCAAATGATTTAATTTCATTAGTCGGAGCTGATGATCAGAGGAAGTCAAACAGTTTAAACTTTTTTACCTGAATATTTTGATTGAAAAAAGTGAAATGCAGACTGCACATGTTGTGATATTTTAAAGCCATTTGAAGTCATAAACTAGATCACTGTTATTGGTTCCATGTCTGAAGGTTTAATTAATTTTATGTTGGATGCTGCAGTGCTCTGCGTAGCTCTGTGCAGGGCATCAAACACCAACTCCATTAAATACGAAGAGCCAAGACCAAACCTTTTCTGCAGCATAGAAGGACACTGAAAACTGATTTAACAGCATGAGAATAATGAGTAACTTTGTTTACATTAAACATACTTTTTTTGGTATACTTTTTAAAAAATAATTGACTGTTAGTCAAAATTAATCGACCAATTCAGAATGTAAAACTGAGCAAAACTCAAAATCAAGCCCAAAAATATATCTAAAAAATAATTCTAATTTCATCGTTCTTTTAAAAAAATATATAGGTTTACTGTTCCAGAAAACCTGCTGCTTATTATATTGTATTATTATTAGATATTATTATACATGGGAAAATATTTACAATCATTAATGGCCTGTCCAACACCCAGTTTCTGATCATGTGACTGCAGTGTCAGAATTAATTTAAAGTGACAAAATAAAAGGGGATTAAAAGGCGATGCAGCTAATGAAGTCAAATGACCTTTTTTGTCATATGTGAACACACCACAGCACATAGAAAGTTCTTTCTCTGTATTTAACCCGTTCACCAAGAGAAGCAGCGGGCAGCCAGGAACACAGTGCCTAGAGAGCAGAGTGGGGGGGACGGTACCTTGCTCAAGGGTACCTCAGTGGTACTACCATCTTGGGATTCAAACCCACAGCCTTCTGATCACAACTCCCTAATCACTTGTCCACCGACTGCCCTTATGCTTAATAAATAATAAATATATTTACTGAAGTGTAGAGACCACTGTACACTACAGTGGTGGATCTGGGTTTGGGCATTACCCCTGTGATCAGAAGGTTGAGGGTTCGAATCCCTGTACTGCTAGTGACACCACTTAGGTTCCCTTGAGCAAGGTACCGTCCCCATACACTGCTCCCCGGGCGCCCCTCATTGGTAGCAGCCCCCTGTTTAACTTGGGGAATGGCTTAAATCCAGAGAAAGAAGTTCACACTGTATGCTGTTGTGTGTTCACATGTGAATATAAAGGACCACTTTACTAATGAATTGGTTCATTATGAGTTGATGAGAGAAATACCATAAAAAAACAGCATATTTAGGCAGAACTGAAGTTCAGTCACAAAGCGGCTCGTGCTATTTTTAGTCTGTTCATGCTTGAGCAGAGCAGCACTGAGGAAAGACAATAATCGCTCATGAATATTCAGTACGCTTCTGACAAAAAGACTCATTTTGTAGCTGACTGAAATCTCTTTTGCGTTTATGACAAGCCACTTCACACACACTCAGCTGGTACGGGGAGCAAAAAACGCTCACTGCCAAGACATTTCGTATAATCTGCAACATTTCACTGGGACCATTTTCACTGAGATCATTTTCTGCACAAAAACAGAAGAAAAAAAATCCCATTTATATCACAGAGTAGGATTATAGCCGTCATTAGATATATTGGCATATGAATAATTTACGCACTAGTTTACACTGCCATGGAGCCTACTGCGTTTCTTGTGCTGAAATCAGCCAGAATGAATGTCTAAAACTTTCATGTCCTCAAGATGCAAGCAGCACGCTCGGTTTCCGCACCTCAGAGGAAGAATGGAACGCTGATGAATATTTCAGTAAAGGCGATGAAGAAAGACATTTATTTTCTCTTTTTCTAGAACAGTTTTCCAGTTTTCGGTCTTAAGCATGAATAAAGAATTAGAAATATATTATACATAGAAGTAAAGAAAAGCAAGCAAGGGTTGCTAACTTATTGTCTCGTGTTTAATTTGAGCTTCTGGAGTGCATTGGTGCCAAGCTGAAGCTGGACGACACTGTAAAATTCTGCATGGACACACAAATGTGAATTATTTAAAACCCAGGACCTTCTCGCTGTGAGGTGTGACCAACATGGTGCTGGCCACTGATGATCAAATACAGTCAATTTATAAAATAGTTATAGAAATTAGCTTCAAAAGTCAAAGTGAACTTTATTATGATCTCAACCATACACAGAGAGACGAAATGATGAAGCTCTGGTTCCACAGTATACATATTCAACAGACAACAAACCAAAACAGTCCAAATAAGAAGCTCCTTCTCCTGAGCTCCTTCACAAGAAGCCTGTATTCATTTAGTTCCCCAAATGCAATAATGCTAATTTCTATTAGTGCTTTTATGGGACACCCGAGCACAGCACACAGTGTTTAGGTGTGAAATTCTTTCTCTGTATTTAACCCATTCACCAAGTGAAGCAGGGGGCAGCCAGGAACACAGCACCTGGGGAGCAGTTGTGTGGGGACGGTACCTTACTCAAGGGAACCTCAGTGGTGCCACTAGCAGAACTGGGATTCAAACTCATGACTTTCTGATCACAGGGGCAACTCCATAACCACTAGGCCATAATAGCTGTATATAGGCCCTTTGAGATCTATTTTTTATTTTGTATGTTGCTGTTTTTTTAGACTTGATCTTATCCCATTCTGTTGAAGCTGATAAATGGTGCAGAACTGCTCAGAAATATTGTATAGTTCTGTCAGCTTCCTATAGCTATTATGCAGAAGGCGCACACACATACACACACGCCATTCACTCACATCTACGGTCAATTTAAATTCCCCAATTCACCTGACATACATGTCTTTGGACTGTAGGAGAAACCTGTAAACCCCAGAGGAAACCCACACCACCACAAGGAGAACATGCAAACTCCACACACACATACACACACACACACACACACACACACACATACACACATACACACACACACACACACAGGCTTGAACTTAGCTCATTAAAGGTTCGATGTTTTACCTTTAACCAACTAGACTTGTACACAGAACTGCACATTCCAACGAGATGGTTAGCAGCATTAGACAGCTGGATAATGTCAGTGTACCAGTTAATGGAGAGTAACAGGCCAGACATTAAAGGAAAAACTCAAACTAAGAACTATTTCGATTAGAAAAAGGCCACACATGAGCTGCAAATCACATCAGACTAACCCTGAACATCATGTGGTAAGCATATTACAAATGATTTGTGTCATTCTGGGCAAATTATTTCTAAGAGGGCGGTGATCAGTCATGGAAAACATTTGTACAGGGATGGAGGCGACCAATGTCGTCCAATCATAGCCTGGGCGAGGTCTCAGAACAAACAGTGAAGTGATAAGGAGTCTCGTTAAGCAACACCATGTTGTGCAAACTCAAGCCACTGTGTTGTATCTGACCAAAGATAAGTCATTTTTCTTTTGTTCTTGTATGTTTTGTTTAGGATTCAGACCTAAAATTGAGGAGGATGTTATGAAACTGAATATAAAAATCATTATTTGGCTTTACAGAACTGCAAATGCAACCAGATATTCAACAATATAAAGCTCATCACATTGGCCCCGGACAACAGAGACATTCCCCGGCACATTCCACACTTCTGCTCAAAACTGCACCCTTCATTTCTGCAGACTGTGAGGAATGCCAGAGAACACAGGGGGTCTTCATTCACCACCAGAGAGAGAGAGAGAGAGAGAGGGAGAGAGAGAGAGAGAGAGAGACAGAGAGAGAGAGAGAGACAGAGAGAGAAATCAGAGAGAAAAATCAGAGAGAAAGCAGCGGAAATGAAAAACACGAGGGGTCTTACGTGTGCTCATTCCACCCAGAGGACACAGCACCTGCACAAATGCAGGGAAGCAAAACCTTCATATGGGAGCACACACACACACACACACACACACACACACACACACACACACACACACACACACACACACACACACACACACAACTTGTTTTAAGATAAGGTTCCTTCAAAATTCATAACCAGTAATTCGTGCCATAATTCGTAATGTTGAACAATATGGTCAGCGGTGGTCTGATAAATCAAGCATCGACAGATTGGCTACAATCAAAATCAAAAACTGTATCTTATAAAGTGCATCTATAAGGTCAGTATACCTAAAAAAAATGACCAATGAGTGTGAGTCACCTTTTTATATGATAATTTGTTCATGCACTCATATTTTGTATTTCAACATAGAATTTTCATGTAAACATTCATGTTACAAAAATAACAGTGTTTTCCTTTTATATGCCCATATAGAGATGTGACAAAACAGGTACTAGTGGTGTTTTTCTTTATCTGACTGGCAAAAATAAGAAGGAGTACATATTGTAGTGATCAAATTCAGGATCAAACTGTGTTTCTCATAGCTGTGAAAGGATTGGTCTGTGAATCTGTGTAGCCATGGAGGACAGTGTAAGAATTTCCGTAACATCTGTGCTTAATACTTATAAAGTAAACAGTTGTTCTTCATGGATACGATGATATAACAACCTCTCCAGCACACAGAGCCAACAGAAAACAGTGTGGACCAAACGAATGGCTGCTGGGGAATATACTGACATTATTATAAGGAAACCGCATAACTCGTTCTCATTATTCAAAATCTGTTCCAGTGTGTTTCTTGATAAATGGACTAACAGACAGTTTGAAAGCAAAATCATTAAGTACCATTAATAAATCTAACAGGTTAAGAACATCCTTCATCTACAGAGCTACCGTTTCTTATTACAGTAATGATACTGATCAGTTTACACTGTGAGAGAGAAGGGAAGGGAAGGAGTTTTGTCTGTGTGCATTCAAAGTGTTTAAGGGTTGGATTAAAGGTGTGTCGACATTCGCTGATCCACTGAACAGTGAATAAGTGCTTGGACATCAGAAGATCAATAGAGGAGCAGCCAGCCATAGAGGCTTAGCTTTAATCACACACATTAATTGGCCTCTGCTTTTATCCACATTTGAAGCCTTAACAGGACTGACGTTCAGTTCTCTAGATAAGCTGCGTGCGAACAGGTGTACAGGATCATCTGATAATCTGATCATCTGATAATAAAAAATGTTTGTATCTAACAGTAAAGGTGTCCTTTTGATTAGTAGTATTTTTTTCCAGTAGATGCTAAATACTTCCTAAAAATGTAAGCGATACAGCTTTCAGTTTTCCAGTGACTAGTGAAAACCTGCTGAGCTTTAAGTCAAAGTCAAATTGAACTTCATTTTCATCTCAGCTATATACATGAACACAGTGAGACAAGATGGCGTGGCTCCAGATGTTACAAGGTACAAAGGACGCATAGTAAACATATAAAAACAAACTAGAAACAAAAATATGCAATTTGGTACAAGGCTGAATAATAAAATAAGCAGTCAGATGGAAAACAACAAAACTTTCGTGTAATTTTAATGTAGTCTTGAGGAACAGGTCTCCAGGCTTCCTGAAGGACTTTCAAGACCCTGAACCTGGCCAGTTTTGGAGGAATGTTTATTTTTTTGTTAAGACACACAGTGTCCTACGTATGAATCATTCAAGCAGAACAAAGAGCTTCTAACTGAAGTCCTGAACCAGTGAAGATCAGGCGGTGATCAGTATACTGGTGGTGCTGAATGCCGAGTGGTTGGAACTCTTTTATCTCTGCTCCTTGACAGCCATGAAATTGTATTTTTGCACGAACCAGATGATTGAAAAAATGATTAAAGGAACAAGCGTTGGCTCAAGACGTATGTAGGTACCACATTATAGGTGAACTGCCAACTTCTTAAGGTTTAGTGATGGACTAGTTGCTTTGGAAATGAAATATCCATTCATCCATCCATCTATCCAGCCATCCATTATCGGAACCTTACCCAAGGGTGCACAGGCTGCTGGAGTGTATCCTAAAACAGCTCACCTATCCATCACAGGGCAGACAAACACATTCATGCCTAGAGGCAATGCAGCATCTTCAGTTTGGCTAAACCTGGGAGGAAACCAGAGCACCTGCTGGAACTACACACTCCAAACAAAAAGGACCCTCTGCCAGGAATCAAACACAGGACAGTGATGAACTGAAGTGGAAGCTATTATTAATATTATCATTTTCAAAATTAATGTTTCAGTCTTAATGGAAACACCAAGTCCGGGACAAAAGAAAAAAAAAATCAAAGACAATGATATCAGAAGTTGTGTTCTTTCAGAACATCTTCAAGGCCCGAACCTCCATGTAGCCAATATGACTTTGTTAGCCGCCCAGCAACATGTTTTTTAGAGACACTGCCACTAATTTAGGTCTGGGATTAAGCTTTAGCAAATGGAATGGAAAGTGTACTCACTCAGCGAATGTACCAATGTTAAATCAACACTGAGAGTGGCCTCTTCCGTCCACTGGGCGAGGCATTACAACACAGTTACACAGTTAAAGTTCAAATATTTCTAAATCTCAACTTCAACATTAATGTAATTAAATCAAATATAAAACCAAAGCTATTTGCCACTGCAGGACATTCATGTTTTGTCTAGATTGTCATAGAAAAACAGGTTCCCCTCAGAGTCCAGAGTCACGATCACAACATTGTAACAGGCACCTTTCAAGCTCACATTTATGAATCTATTTTCTTTTTATGTCTGAACAGGTACATGCAGAAACATTTTTCTTTTATCAGGGAGCAGCAGAAACAGTCTGTGTTCAGTAGTGTGTCCCTGTTAGAGTGAGGTGAAGTGGTCAAGCACAGACAACTTTCAAAATAATAGCAATAAAACTGTTAATGTGAGATAAAACAATTTTCAGCCCTAAAAATTATAAATACAGATTTTCATTTCACACATTGCACTGGACTAATCAAATTAAATAAGACTAATTATGCTCTCAACATGAAGTTGGTCAATGTCCTTTATGTACTGATGGTATCATGAAATGCATATTGAGGTAAAGTATCACAATAATAATAAATATCATTGTATTGCCCAGCTCTGCATGTAAGATGCATTTTAATGTAACCTTTTGTCACGGGTCGGACTGCGAAGCCCAGACCCGGAGCTACCTGGAAGCACGCAGGAACGGGCAGACAGGCACAGATCCATGCTAACGTGAACTTTATTAAACAAAACCAAACAGGACAGAAAAGGGCACGATGGCCACCAGGAACATGAACAGAATGCTAGAAATCAGGCGATGGACTCATAGTGTGTGTCACACAGAACGGAACTTAAATACTGAGGATAATTAAGAACTGA
>JBBPDC010059181.1:0-11085 GCA_037974485.1 Hemigrammopetersius urotaenia
GTGCGATTAATCGAGAGTTAACTATGGCAAACATGAGATTAATCGCGATTAAATATTTTAATCTACTGACAGCCCTAATTTATAGCCAACTGAGACATGAAATGGGTTTTATGGGTGACTAGGCAAGAACAACAAATAAAAATGTCTTTGAATGGGGTTTGATAATTGGTGCTTAGCATGTTTATATCTGTGCATCTGAAATGGTCTAATACCCAGATCTGCCCAATGAGCAGATGTGAGAGGAGACTGACTGCTGCTTTCTGTCCTTCAGTAAAGAACAAAGTATTGCATGCTATTCTTTTGTAACAGAATTGAAAAGCCATTTTTTGATTAAACTGTCACTTTGTAATTATGCTCTGGGTTCATTTGACATTTTAGGGCTTCAGTCTAACTTCTAACTAATGTCTGAAGGCTTTGATTTTCCAGCCAAATAATTTCTTATTTCTTAGCTTGCTTGCTTACTTGCTATTACTATTACTCATTATGCATGCACATTTTGAGTGAAACATGCATGATAATTCTATTTAAGTAAACAAAAATGTATTTTACAGAAAGCACTGAATCTTGAGACAGAACCTTGAGAAAAGTTTTAACACAATATTACTGTCTTTTAAAGCGTATCTGATTCTGTTTGGTTTATTCCTTCAAGAAACGGCAGAAATGATAAGTTTGCTTTGTAGTATACATTCTGATCAAGTTGCAGTATCTTCACATATTCACAGAGCCTCTGCTTCTTCACTTTTTCTGTGCCTTTACCAAAGTCATTTCACAGACAGAGAGAATGCCAGAGGAAGTGGAGGCTAGCTCTGTTTTACGAAGGACTAAGGAGGCCAGAGGCTATTTATAGGAATGTGTATGTACACATGCCATCTGCTTTTGATGCGCTGTTACATCACAACTCCCATCGGTGACCTGTGCCTCTGATGCACTAACTGCTGGCAAAGCAGGCTAGCAACCTCCTGTATTCTCAAAGGGAGGGCTCACACAAATTGAAGTCCTTCATGTAACACTTTTCATTACCTCAATTTATAGCATTTTTTCACATTTTCAGATGACTGATGCATCAGTGTGATGCATAGTGAGGCCAAACACACACCCAGGAATGCCCACCAGCTCAGATGCACAACTGAGCTTTAATTTAAACTAAATACATAACAGATAGGAAAAACACAAAACCACTACCACAAGGCTGAATTAAACACTGGCTATCTCACTTTCTACCTCTCTCTGTTCTCTCTCCTTTATTTGTTTCCTGTTTGCTTGCTCTCTTCCTCTGCTTGAGAGCCCATGTTTTAAGTCCCTTCCTTGATGCTTTTCACCTGGAGGGGCTCCCTGTGAGTGCCACAGAGGAATCGAAAGAGGGGTGGAACACAGAGACCCCAAAGGAGTGGACTTGTGGGACCCACACGGGCCATCCTGGCTGTGATAGCGGCCAACCTGGAAAAGACTCAGAGGGTAAGCAGCCATGTGGGGCCCACAGGGTCCACGGGACCGTTTCTGTTTGTCTGCTGCCTTCTGACCCTCCCCCGCCATTGCGTGGGCCTTGAGGCCCTTTGGGCCGCTGTTGGAGGAGTTAATGTAACGTCCCCGGTCAGCAGCCACTAGGGGCCGCCACCAGACTGAACTGGCAGGGACATTTTGTGTTGACACAGGATGTGGTTTCCTGCCTGGCTTTATAAATAAGTGTTCTCAGCTGGCCAGGGATTAAGTAATAATCAGGTTTAGGTTTCATTGGTCTTTGGTACATGCAATTACTGTCTGTCTGTCTCAGTTTTCATTGTCTGTTCTTCATCACCTTTACCCTGAGTTGTGTCTGTTTAGGAGTTTGACTTTGTTTTGATTTTGGCCCTCTTGCCTCTTTGTTTTGTGTTTTATAAGATCACCACAGTAATCCGTGTTTGTGCCTCCTCTCTCCTGATCGTGACATTCTTTCTCTATTGCTGGAGAACCTAGATTTAATTAGTCCAGGTTCCTCTTTTGATGTTGTCCATCTGATTCTTATAATTATAATTAAATAAATATATAATATTTATATAAATAAATACATAAACAAATAAATATATATATGACGCTGTTCACGGCAAGATTCCAATGAGATTAACGGCGTTAAAAAAATTAATCTACGCCCCCTCTAATATATATATATATATATATATATAATTTATAAATTATAAAGCTGATTTTACGCGGATCAGCAGTCGCGGATTTAGTGTAATGCAGATTTTTTATGACAACTGAACTGCTTTTTTGTGGCCATACATATATTTTTTCTGGATGTTTTCACACAAAGGGACTCAGGGCAGGCTTTAGCCGACCTGGAAGCACTTTTTTTTAATTCCACAGCAGGGTTGAGCTCCCGCTCTCCAAGCACGATTTCTCCACGATGCCACTCAGACACTTCAAACTACACAGTTTGATTGATCTCCAGGAGATCAGCAGTTATACCCTGAAAACTGTTCACCTCGCCGCAGTGTCCCAATACTTCTGTCCCACAACATTCAGAGTAGCATATCTCAGAGGGGAAAGTACTCAAACACACAACTCCACAGTTTTTTTATTTCTGTAATTTAAATTAAAAGAGACGAATGCAGGTTTACCTTTAGATTTTCTTTAAGAGTAATGCATTAAACTTATTTTTTAAATTTTGAAATGAGTTTAAAATGAAATTAAACTCATTTTGGGGCATATTTAGAGTTTACACTATAAAAATAGACATTTTTTTTTACCAAAACACAACACTTTCTTTCACTATACACGGGTGCTCTTGGAATGTAACCCCTGTGAAAAGCGGGGGGTTACTGTAATCACAATTTCAAACTTTGCTAAGAGTTCTGCAGACAGTGTGACATGGAAGTTGCAGTGTTTGCTCCAGAAGTTCATAGGAAAAGTAAATACATTTACCTCATTCTGCAACCACTTTGCTGTGTGTGTTCAGTTGTCATTTACCTTTTACCAAGGTAAGGCATAACAGTGAAAAGGACTTAAAACAGTGCCATGAGTCATATTGAGGAATAGATACCGCTCTTGTCTTGTGAATTTTTCAAATTTGTCCACTTCACTTTATAAAGCAGCTGCTTAATAAAATAAAATTAATAATTATCATTATAGTATTGTACATTGTACAACATCAAATGCCAATGTTAGAATTTTCTACTGGGAAATAAACGGTTCTACTGGAAAATAACCCAGCTTTTGTTGTAACACAATTTATTTAAAGTTTTATAGTTCCCTCTGCCAATTGACAATTTAGGGATTGGGAAAAAGGCTCAGTTGTGGAGACTCTTCCCAATCCCATGGACATCACGGTACATCCGTTTAATGCGGGAGGTGGGCATAGTGAGGAGCATTTCAGTACCGAATACAGTACTTTTCTAATATATCATCTTTTCTAAGATAATCATCATGTAATCATCAGCGAGCTCATTTCTTGGTA
The DNA here is from genome assembly GCA_037974485.1 of Hemigrammopetersius urotaenia. NCBI lineage: Eukaryota > Metazoa > Chordata > Actinopteri > Characiformes > Alestidae > Hemigrammopetersius > Hemigrammopetersius urotaenia. The sequence goes on from JBBPDC010059181.1 coordinate 3,434, forward strand.
TTTTGTCATTTCTTGTTAAAGGCTGACAGTTCAACAGATTTCATTTTCATTCAACAAATTCACAAATATCATTTTGAAATACAGAAACCACCCACTGTCACATGGATCAGCAGTCGCGGTTTCAATCCATTGCTGATTTTCAACACTCCCACCTCTGAGTACAGCTGGCTGTGATGTCCGGGCCTCATGCGCCACACGCCGGTTACCAAGGCAATCAGACACCTGAACGGAATAAACCTCTGCTACTCAGCACCACCCCAAACATAAACAAGCAGCACAAGGAAAAGGGGGCGTGGGGCACAAGGCCCGGACATCACAGTCACCTGTAGTCAGAGACGGGAGGTTTGAAAGTAGCCAATCTGTGAATATTATTTATTTCTCCTTGCTGCTGATTGGCTGCTGCCCTGTGACGCTGCAGTCTAGAATTTCCCCTGTGGAGCACCTTGAGTGTTCTTGTGTTTTTCATTTTGTTCTTTTAAAAGTCCTGTATTTTTATTACTGTAAATTAAATACATTTATTACTGTATTTACCCTGTGTATATCAAAGAAAATGCCCATTACAGTGCAATCTATACAGGGGTAATATTGATATTTTACATTCTAGCACTGTGTAAACCATACAGTACAAATACGGGTTTACCTTTACATTTTATTTAAGGCATTTTAGGTATTTTTTTAACTACATCAAAACACATTTTTGCACTGTACACAAGTACTCTTGGAACATAACACCTGCAAAAAGTGGGGGTTACTGTACCATCATTTCACATGTTTTGTTGTGTATTTGTGTACCTTTATACTGTATATTTATTAGAGGTGGGCATAGATTAATTTTTTTCATGCCGTTAATCTCATTGGAGGGGGGCGGGGATTAACGGCGATATTTTTTTTAAAGCACGATAAAAACCCTGAGCACTAATATTTATACTGTCCAACTATTCTCTGAATATTAGCCTTAATTAAATATGTAATTCACTTCACAGTTCTACTTTATGTTAAGACAACTCTGTCAAATAATTGAGCTTATCACACACTTAAAAAAAAGTATTGTGATAATAGTGCACCGTAGGGCCTCCAAGTGATTCCCATTCCTTCTATGTAGGGCTGTTTGATATGTCATAAAATTGATATTGTGATATAAATTGAACCATAGACGGTATATTATTTGGTCTGTAAATTTAAATGTAACTGTTTTTGAAAGGGTGACATATGTCCATAGCAAACTCATTGCAGTAGGAAGTTGTATCATAAACTTTTTAGTAGCCATGAACATAGAATATTTATTGTGTAAATCTGCGATTATAGAAAAAATATGATTGTGACGTCTGGTAAGCCTCCAGTAAGAAGCCAGTATGAGTATCAGGAGACATCAGCTTGGGCATGGAGTTTGTGTGTGGGTGTGATGTGTGAGTGGTGTGGAGAAGCCACAGTAGTTGGTAAGTAAGTTTAAGCTGTAAGTGTCTCCGTCGTATGATTGGCTGTGTGTGTGTTGAAAGCCTTGCTGAGCCAGAGAGCCAGTGCGTGGTCGCCCATTTTCAACCTAGAAACATCAGTGTGAGGCTGGAGGGTTTGTGTTTTGGAAAGACAAGGTAGAAAGAGGATGTTTCTGATCCTTGATGTGTAAATTGTGAGAGAATTTGTATTCTCCTTCTGTGTGCCCGTGCAAGTGCACCTCTAAAAACTGTTCTCGTCTGCAGTGCTATGTGTCAGCCTCTGCGAAACCGTTTTCCTCTGCTGTCCTGGTAAGGGGGCTCCGTTAAACCTGTATGTGTCTGCTGTGTGATTGTGAACTTGAAACAGACTGTTACATTTACGGCATTTATCTGACGCTTTTATCCAAAGCGACGTCCATTCTCTAACTACAGGGGACAGTCTCCCTGGAGCAACTTGGGGTTAAGGGTCTTGCTCAGGGACCCAGTGGTGGTGTGCTGGATTCGAACCGGAGGCAAGTATCCTACCCACTGAGCTACCACCAGACTGTTCTGCCCCAGTGTGCTGAGGTTTGGCTGAGGAACCGCCTGGGTCTCCCCTGACTGCGCTTACATAACCCTGTCAATGTTTGGACTACTGCGAGGATTCTGCAGTGGGGAAAGAAATGTGCTTCCGATATGAGAAATCTCCAGTTGGGGATAGAGAGCCCCAATGCGAAAACCCCGCTGCAGATACCCCCACAGTACTATGACCTGGCAGAGGCTTTTTGCACGTCCAAAGCCACATGCCACGGGACAGCTGAAGGAGCGTTTCACCTCTGCACCAGTACTGAAGTTACCGGACCCCACGAAACCCTTTGTCGTGGAGGTGGACGCTTCTGAAGTTGGACTGGGAGAGGTGCTGTCGCAGTACTATGGGGCGGCATGCAAATTACACCCGTGCGCCTTCTTCTCGAGAAAGCTGACAGACACGGAGCGAAATTACGACATAGCCAATCGCGAACTGCTGGCAGTCAAAGCAGTGTTAGAAGAGTGTATGCCACTGGTTGGAAGGAGCCAGACACCCTTTTACCATGAATACATCCAGTAGGCTAAGCGGCTTTGCCCTCGACAGGTTCGGTGGGCTCTATTTTTCCAGTAGGTTTAATTAAGTGCTGACCTATCGGCCCAGGTCTAGTAATGGAAAAGCCATCACCCTGTCTCTGCGTTTTCCCACACCTGAGGTCCCGCAAGTAACAGAATCTTTTATTCCTCCAGAATTAATAGTCGCTCCCATTAGTTGGGACTTCGATGAGGAAATAGAAAAGATAAATGCTCGGGAACCCTCACCGCTAAATTGTCGTGAGAAAAGGCCATTTGTACCCGAGGTGCTCAGGCAGCAAGTAATGAAATGGACACATACTACCGAACCACCGAACAGTGGAGGTGATTAGTCGCAAATACTGGTGGCCATCCTTGCGAGCTGATGGCATGCAAGCCATGCGGTCATGTACTGTATGCGCTGTCTCTAAATCATCTCGTCAGTTGCTAGTGAGTGGTCGTTAGGTGCTGATGGAGTCCAGGTGTGGAGAAGTTACAGTAGTTGGGTTGCTAGGAACAAGTGATGTCCACCTGTCTCTAATTGTGTTTAAGTCTTGTTCACTGATTCTAAGACATCAAGTTTCTGCCAAGTAGGCACCAGATGGCTGATTTTCTTATCTGCTTTCAGGACCAGTCATATGGCCTTCTGCTGTTCAAGCACCCACTCAATCATTTGTTGTTGTGACCCCCATCTTGTTGACGCCTCTGTGATGAGTTGGTGAGGAGGCAGATTTAGCTCAGCCTGGGCTTTAGCCTTTGCTCTCTTCCTTTTCCAAGTATACGAAACGTATACGTTTTTATCAATGCATACTGTCATCTTACTGTTTTAAGCTATGCTATTAGCCTACATTATAAACTCAATCTGGTCTTCCAGCAGTCGCAAAATAATGTTTAAGTGTTGTTCAAGGACAAAAAAGGCTTTGACTTACTGATGGCGAGATGGAGCCTGTGGCCAAAACACTGCAGTCATTTGACTTTGCGAAAGTGCGTGTGACTAGGTACTATGCATTGGCTTTCAAGGACTTTAATCATGCCTTTAAAGCTGCTTCTCACCACTGTCTGGAAATAGCACTTGTAATTTCACTCCACCGCTGACTCTTTTTGTCTTACGGAGTGCCTTTAGAAAATACATTGGTGATTGGTGTCTGCTGGCAACCTTTTTCTACCACTTGTGTTCGGAGACTGACTTGGTGTTGGAGGAAGGTGCATTATTTGGCTTTCCTTATATTCAATGACGTGTTTTGTTTTGAGATGGTAGAACAGATTGCTAGTGTTACCTCTCTTTGCAATCATTGTCGCCCAGCATAGTTTGCAGATTGTTTTTCTGCCCAGTATCTGAGGCTCTAAATTCAAACCACGTCCAGATTATTGATGTTGCACTCTTTAACAAGCTCCTGTTCCTGCCTGCAGCGACTAGAGGCCACCCTTGGACTTGATATGCACCCTTAGTGGGCGTTCCTCTGTTCAGCCTGCAGTTGAGGACACGCAGATAATATGAACAGAGAATATGAGTTAATTATCTGTCTGTTTACTGGTTCCATGATATGCTTTGTTATTTTGTATTTAAGTTGCTTTGTTCTTAGTTTCCGGCGGAAACTGCAATCCGTCAGTTAGCTCCTCTTATGTCTCCTCCTTGCCCTGAACCTGGTGATACCAATATGGCGGATTCCAAAGCGACGAAGAAACGCAACTAGGTTTTCCCATCGTCATCAGCTGGACGTTCGACACCTCCAGCCTACCCTTCGGCTCTTCCTCAGTCTCCAGGCTGTCCACCAGCTCATCTGGCATTTCCAGCATGCGCAGGACCCCTCAAAACCAAGTGGACGCTGGAGAGGCTAACAGTCCTGGGTTGAGCTTCCTGGAACACTGGATGGCTTGATTTGGCTCAGTTTCCACATAGACGTTCGACTCAACCCAACCCAGTTCACTCCAACACAGTTCCGTTCTACTCAGGTACTCAAGTACAGCTGCTCTCAGCCCTGCTTATCTCAGTCTGGCTCAACCAGTTCACCCCAATACATCCCAACCCAGCTCAGGTCAGCCCAGCTCAAATCAGTCCAGCTTAGGCCAGTTGAACTTCTCAGCCCTTCTCATCTCAGTTTGTCTCAGCCCAGCTCAAGCCAGTCTACCGCAACACATCTCAATCCAACTCAGATCAGTCCAGCTCAGGCCAGTTCAGCTCCTCTTAGCCCCGCTCATCTCAGTCTGGCTCAGCCCAGCTCAAGCCAGTCCACCGCAACACATCTCAGTCCAGCTCAGGTCAGTCCAACTCAGGTCAGTCCCGCTCAGGTAACCTTGATCCAGTTTAGCCCAACTCCACTCAGCCCAGCAGCAGCCTTCTCAGCAACGCCAGTCAGCTCATCTGCCTTCGCAGTGGATCCAATCAGCTCAGTGACCGCCTCAGCGGATCCAGTCAGCTCAGCAGCCTTCACCGCGGCCCAAGCCAGCTCAGCAGATCCAGTCAGCTCTGCAGCCCTCTCCGTGGCCCCAGCCAGCTCAGGCGTGGCTCCAGTCAGCCTAGCCGCCTTCGCAGCAGTGGCTCCAGTCAGCCCAGTCGCCTTTTCAACCGAAGCGGCTCAGTCAGCCCAGCCGCCTTTTCAACCGAAGCGGCTCAGTCTGCCCAGCCGCCTTCTTAGTGGAAGTGGCTCCAGCTAGCCCGGTCTCCACACCGGCCCTACCGACTCCAGCACCGGTTTCCACACTGGGCTCCACAGCTCCTGACCCAGAGCTGGTTTCCGCACCTGTTGCCTCAACTCCTGACCCTGCACTGGTTTCCACACCGGTCACCTCAGCTCCTGACCCTGCACCGGTGTCCGCAACAGCCCCCTCAGCTCCTGACCCTACACCTGTTTCTGCCCAGGCCGTCTCAACTCATGACCCTGCAATTGCCACCTCAGCTCCTGACTCTGCACTGGTTTCCGCACCGGTCGTCTCAGCTCTCCTGCATCAACCTCCGCACCTTATGCCCTGGCCTCAGCTCAAGACACCACGGATTTTGCGCTGGCCTCACCTCCTTCACCATCTCATCCACCACCACTGTGGAGGACAGACTTTGATGTTCCTTCATCCTCCCCCTCCACCGTTGTGGAGGTTGGGAGGTTTGTTTAGGCGCTCAGAGTGGCGCCATTTGGGTGGGGTCCTGTCACGGTTCCTTCCTGCGGCCACTAGGGGCCACCCTTGGACTTCGTATGCACCCTTAGTGGGCATTCCTCTGTTTATCCTGCAGTTGAGGACTCGCAGCTGAACAGAGAATAGTTAATAATAGAGTTAAATATCTGTCTGTTCATTGGTTCCTTGTTATGTTTTGCATTTAACCTTTGTGGTACATTAAGTCTATCTTTATCTTCCCCGGTCTCCCGTTCTCCTTATGGAAGTCTGTGCCTGTGCTTCCTTCTCTATGCCCGGACAGGGCCTGCATGTGACAGCTGCTCCTCCGTGCGCTCTGTGATCTTGCCCATTTTCCAAAACGAATGCCTCGTGATGCAAGTAGGCTTGGTTTAGCGCAACTTTGTCATTTTCATGAGGAGTGGATATTTCTGTGGTAGGCCAGTATAATCACAATCACATACTCTTTATACCACACTACTACTTCTGTGTATATGCATGTGTGTGATTTATCCATTGCACTGAATCCTAACCACAGAAGTAGCTAATGGATGTGGCTGTTTTGGTCTGTGTTATTTCTGTGTTATTTTCCATTTTCACCTGAGAAAATAAATCTTATTTGAGTTCCGTTAGCCGCAGCTTTATCCAGCGATACACAGACACGCTGGTCCGTCACTTCTTTGCTTTCATGACTTTGCTTCCTCTCTCAGCCTATGGAGCAAATCATGTCTAAGCCCCTGAATTCCAATTTGCCGTTATTTCTAACCAATAGCCAATTTGCTCGTAAAAAAATCTGCCTGCTCATCGTCCTCAGCAAGGCATGAAATGGATTGCATTCTTCCATTTTCAAAGGTTGCATGGGCTGCAGACTGAGTTACCCTTCCATGTTGCATCCTCTCAGAACATGCTCGTAAGGAGAAAGAGGTCCACATTAAAGCAAATCTGCCCATTTTCATGTTCATCTGCTGAAATGAGTGCAATTAGTCATAGAGAGAGGTGTTAATAGTTGGGGTGGGGTGAAGGTTGGTGGCTGTGGGGGAGGCGTGTTATCCCTCCACTCTGGCAGAAAGGAGCAGTTTAGTAGGACTCTGGGCTCAAGATGAGCTGCTCCCTCCTCTCTGGGTCTGCATCATTGGGGATGATGAAGAGGGGTTTTGTTGTAATGTAGGTCACCCATACAAAAAGTCTCACAGTGCTCACAGGGCTAAGGCAGACCTGAATAGGCAATTTGCTTCACTTGTCTGGCTGGTTGGCTGATCAAGTGTATGCACACAAACACACACAAACTTATTCTCTTAATCTCTCTCTTTTTGTTTCTCTGTCTTTATGTATTTCTCCTCTTTCTCTCTGTCTGCTTTATTGTCCTGACTGTTTCAAGAACAAGGTTAACAAAGCATACCAATGTTTAAAGCTAATTTCATTTACAGACTTAATGACAATATTTATCATAATAGTCCTAGCTATATGACATTAGCCAAGTTTCCATTCAGTGTTTTGCGACGTTTTGTTATTGACAAACAGAATATGCGTTTCCATCCATGCCTGTTTCCATCCAACTGGCTTTTATCGATAAAATTGTGTGCGTCATGACATCATCCCCCCAAAATGAACTGTCGCATAAGTTTTGGTGTATTGCAAAAAAAAATCTGCCATTGTGACATTTCCATACATATTTTTGTGTGTGTCGCAAATGATCTACCTTTTGTTTTCCACGTGACACCTCCTTCCGCTAAACAAAGAAAAAAATGATGGAGAGATTATTCACAGATTTTTATTTGCCAGCTTACTGTTATTTCAGTTTCACAAATAACTAGAAATGTACAAAATATCCAAAGACGACAGCTTGTCTGATAGCCCTAGAGCAGTGGTCCCCAACCTTCATTTCATCACGGACAGGTTTAATATCAGAAACTATTTTTACGGACCAGCCTTTAAGGAGTGGCAGATAAATATTATATAATATTTATACAAATCAATGATACGCATAAAAATGGGGATATTTTAAAAATATAATAATGGGGTATCTTTAAAATATAA
>JBBPDC010059202.1:0-11084 GCA_037974485.1 Hemigrammopetersius urotaenia
TTGCCCCCGTCCCAACTTTTTTTGGAATGTGTTGCAAGCCTGAATGGCAAGAATGGATGTTTATTTACAAATCAAATCATGTTGACCAAAAAAAACATGAATTATCTTGTGTTCAATGAATGAAATAAAAGTTAAGGGAAATTTGTAAATAACTGCTTTATTTTTTTATTCACATTTTCCACACTGTCCCAACTTTTTCTGATTTCGGGTTGTACACTGTGACCCGATCTGCCGTAATGAGTCGGTTGATTTGATTTTTTTGGTCTTATATGAAAGAAAAGGTCTTCAAAATTAATCTCTCAAAGTTTCATCATAGAAATAATTGCGTAAATGTACTTAAATGGCTATTTCATTTGAGTTGTAGCTCTCAAATCTTACAAAAGAATTTCCAAAATAAGCGCTGTTTTCGCCGATCCTCTAAAACGTCACAATCTCAGTTGTCCAAGTATGGTGTTAAAACGTCAATCCCTGATCTTATTAAACCTGTCTTTATAGACATGTGTCCGCCTACCCCTCGACAGATTAGCAGTGTTCTGTGTAGCCTAATGCTAGCGGTTTTTTTTCAGAATATATCTCCTCACAAAGATCGGGTTTAAGATTTGTATTTTGGGTCAATATCATCAATGAAGTGAAGTGTGTCGTGTTGTGTGATTTCTGGTTGGTATAATGTAATTGTCAAAACAATATAAAATAGCTTAAACTCAGTGGACGTCCCCAATTTGCACTCTGCTGCTGGCCAGCAAGACTGAATCAAGTTGGTCAATGAATTCTTTGGCTCTAGTGATGTGTCTTCAGTCTGATTTAATTTTTCTAAGTATCTAAATGCCTGTAGTAAAATGTTGGTGAATACTGGGTGCATCTCTTTGAATGCTATGGTTTTTCATTTGGAAAATGGTGCTGTGCTACCATAATTCAAACGATTGTAACTTGACAACCGTTTAAGATTAAGTTTTGACCAAGATATCATTTTAAATCTTATTTTCTCATCCTTTTAATGAGTTTTGGGTCACTGCGACTGATTTTGCCAGATCAGGTCACAATTCTAAACCAGATATAGCCACTATAAGTGATTGTACCTGGAACAGTGATTTCCTCCTTTGCTTTAGATATAGGGTCACATCTCCCTACTCACTGGGCTTATTTAACCTAGATACAGGTCAGTTTAAACTGCTGGGTCATGCTATGCCATCATATTATGGGGAGTGTAAGACTGTTTTTATAAATGCTAGCTTTTTAGTTCATTTTACTCAATTTATATAAACGCTTCAAACCGTTCAAATAAAACAAACTTGTAGTTAAGGTTCTGTGCTGCTCAGATGTGGGAAATTCAGGTCCAGAATATAAATACGCAACAGGAGTTTTGCCTGGCTGCTCTAATTAAAGTCAAAGCAACGCCAGGAGATGTCCAGGCAGTCAGAGCAAACTAATAGGAAGGGGTTCTAATAGGAACCACCTCTGGTTTTGGCTGGTGTCTATTTAGGTGGGATAGTAGTAAAAACTAATAATTCTAGATGTACTGTATGTTTGAGGTTGATTCATTTACTGAGATGGCATGCGGTTTTGATAACTTACACATGCTGGTCATAACACATGGGTTCAGCTGAGTGACGTTCACAGTTGAAGGTCTGGGATTGATTCCTAATCAGGGCAGCAGAGGGTCATTTCTGTGGAATGTTTGCATGTTATCCTTGTGTCAGTGTGGATTTCTGTCGGAAGTTTTTTCCCCCACAGCCTAAAGACATGCCTGTCAGGTGGACTGGAGATCCTAAATAGTCCCTAAGTGTGAGTGTGTGTGAGCGTGTTGGACTGGTGCCTATGCAAGTGTTTCTCTGCCTTCCCCCTTATCAGCACTGGCATAGGCTGCTGAACCCCCTGGAAACCTGAATGAATCCGTTTTGATTCAACTGGATTTGTAGAATGGGCCTTTATCCCAAAACGTAACACCTGCTTTTAGTTTTCTTGGTGGAAAAAATACAAAACATATTTCACAAGGAGACCGCACTCATCCACAGGGAAGCAACTGTTGCTTGAGCACAGAATTAAAGTCTTTGCAAGCTTCTGGTGGCAACTGGAAATTCCCTGCAGCAGCAGTCCCAAGAGATGTTGCTATTTGAAAGGACAAAATGGCCCATCAGCTAGGCTTGAATCCACATTGTTTTTTTTTTTTATTGAGCAGGTCTTATAAGAAAACTTTTTGATTTTATCCAGAACGTTTTCATAAAGAAAGCATTAAATGTTGTCAAGGGAATATAAACTTGTTAAGTTCTGGGAAAAGTACCAGTTGTCCAAATGTTGTACACCACAGACTTGGCCTCCAGCGGTTCCTTGGCATAGTCACAGAGCTTTAGATGCGGGTCAATTAAAAAAAACAGCATGCAGTTTCCATAAGTTATACATCTGAGCTGGCACGTGCCAGCCATAACCAATTTAAGTAACAGACACAACAAACAAAACAGAGAAAACAATAATGGTCTATCGTGTTAAATGTACCAAGTTAGAAAATGAATTGTGTTAACTCAATAATAAGCATAAATAGACATTAAAGCACTTACTACGGAAAAATAAAGCACAGGATGATAAATATGCAGTAATAAATGAATTAACAATATGAATTAAGAACCATAAGGTTCAGTTATGCAGCAATGACTAATGTATGTGCATATGAAAATGAAGATCCTGGAGGCAATATGTTGAGTTACCAGGAATGAATGGGTAAACATGTCATCAGAAGATCAAAATCAAAATCATCACAGAATCAAATATCTCATGTTTACGGCTCTCATTCCTGAGCATTTCACTTCTTTTAGTGATTTTTTAATGTTTAAAACTAATTACACCATATGCCTCTCAAGCTTATACCTGGTACCTATTTCATCATTTGTTTTTACCTCTGGAGTTAGAAGAAGTTATTAAATTATTTATATGGACATTTCCATTAGTTTTTTTTTTAGAAGCACTAGAATTCTTAATTCATTACCTATTCTACACAAAGAGCAATTCTTCATGATAAATGTATAGTGAATGTAAAGTGACCATTGTTCAGTCATTATTACTGAATAAACACAAATTTTTCATAATACATTTATTGTGGCCCGAGGCAAAATGGTGAACTCCCGACACGCATTTAATAGAACAACTTGTTTTATATACATCCAGATTCAAGTAAGTCAGTGATGTGGGATTCTGTCTGTTAGAACAAACATGCTGTTGCAAACACACGTTATTGGGAGGATGTTAGTATGAATGGTATCTTCTAGAAGGTTGAAATGCACGATGAGGATTTTCAGAAGGACATCATGAGAAGATAAAAGACTGCCTACAGTACTGTTTCCAGAGGAGTGGCTGTTTCTAGGGCTGAGATGTAGAGCATGATACTGATGTTGCAGAGAAACTGTGTTGGTGCTGGTGGCCTAGTGGTTAGGATACTTGCCTCTGGACCAAGAGGTCACGGGTTTGAATCCTACCTTCAGCATAGCACCACTGGGTTCCTGAGCAAGACCCTTCACCCCAAGTTGCTCCAGGGAGACTGTCCCCTGCAGTTAGGAAATGAAAGTCGCTTTGGATAAAAGTGTCTGCTAAATGCCGTAAAATAAATGGAGATAACCATGAACAGCTAATATAAATTGTGTGTATATTAATTTTCTGCACGGTGGGTACCTCCTGTTATACCTCCTGGAGGTACCTCCTGACTAAGCACTTCGAAAAATAATGCACTTATAATGTGCTTAACCCTACCTTAATTTACCCCTGAAAATGAACCAAGTCCGTTATTTGAATTAAGTGGCCATACATTTGTGAAACAGACCCGCTAATTTTACCTTAAAATTAGACTTAAGGCTTGAGTGTGAAAACCCCTTAATCTTAAATTTAAGACGTTAATTTAGGAGGATCTGTTATTTAAGGGGGAAATTCAGTAGTTTTACCCCTTAAGCAGCCCTAATATGTGCATTTTCCCCTCAATTGCCCTTCTTTTCCTGTATGGGAAATTAAGGTCAACATTAAGGACATTTTAAGGGGTAAATTTGTAGTGAAGGCTGGCAAAGGTCCTTGTTTTACATGGTCTCCATGTTTCTACCTGGAGCTCCAGTTTCTGTTCTATAGTCCAAAGACATGTATGTCAGATGAATTATAGATATAGTTGTCTGTGTGTGTGTGTGTGTGTGTGTGTGTGTGTGTGTGTGTGTGTGTGTGTGTGTGTGTGTGTGTTTGCCTGTGACCCATCCAGAGTGTTTCTCTTCCTTTCACCTTGTGAGTGCTGGAATAGCCTCTAGCAGTTTTTACCCTGCCCCCACCCCCGAGTCCCTGGTTAGGACAAGTAGCTCAGAAAAAGAATAAAGGTTCTGACCAACAAATACTTAAATGTCTCACTATTCTCGTGTAAAACACTGAAACACTACTCACACTCCTCACAAAAATGGTTTGGTTATTTGCCATAATAATAGTGGGTTGTCTTTCTGGTGCTTAATAGAGTCATTCTCTATAGAGTCAGGTTCACTAAAGAATAATCATTTTACAACATCTTTTCCCATTGAAAAAAAAATCTAGGATTTCTGAGTGTTTACAGTTCTATACAGAAGAACCCACAAAGAACATTGGTGTACACTAGTTTACTATATCTCCTTTATCCACACTGAACATACTGCTGGCAGGGAAAAGCAATCAAAATCGTTCAGGCTTAGCTCAACTGCTCCAGGTCAATATGTTTGCTCTGCTGACTCACATGCTTCGTCATGTTTAATGGAAATCTGCAGAATGAAGTTCAGCTCTGGACAGAAGCTCTTTGATCACTGTTCAGTGGAGAGGCTCATGCTGTTCTTTATCATCCACAGCAGAGCATTTCTGATGGCTTTTAAGTGTTGCAACAGCACATTGCAGAAGCAAGGCACTGTACACTCACACACACACTAAATACTGGGCATTCTGTATATATAAGAGAGAAAATATACTACATTAAATGTCTTCATAAAAATTAAAATATATTAATATTACATTAATAATTGTAATCTTCTTTTATTATTACTTTTATTCTTTTTTTCTACAATTACTTTTATTGTAGAAATTTTTTTTTCTACAATTTCCTACAGATTTTATGCTTTATATTTTTGATATATTCTGATAAAGCACATTCCATTACCTCTGTGTATGATAATGGCCTATGTGACTTAACTTGACATATAATTGTCTCTGTAATTAAATGCACTGATTAATCTTATTTCAACTGATTTTACCTGTCAGTGATTTCAGATTTTATTTTATTTATTTATTTATTTATTTCAACAACTCTAAAGGTAACAGTCGATGTTATTGGGCTTTTAGAGCCTTTCTTTATAAATGGCTCTTGTCTTTGTCATTATCTAGTGTCATGTGCTAAATTCACATTAAAAGTCATTTGATTGGTCATTTGACTGAGGGGTTGAGAGAATGTTTAAAGATGACTGCCTGGTTTCAGATGTCATTTGTAGCTTGGCCTTCAGGTCAACAAAGACAACATTGTTTCACTCTAAAACTTCTTTACTTTGCTTATCATTGTTTTCCTCAGCTGAAGCAAATTTCAAGTTGGCAGTGATTTACTGTGAGAAGTGTTTCATAGTATATTTCAATATGTCTGTCAGTTCCCTTATACAACGATGTGCAAAATATGTTGCACTCTCAATTTCATGTCAAAGGCACTGACAAATGGGAAGATCTGCTTTTATATTATATTGAATAATATTGTAATAAATTATTCAATATAATATAAAAGCAGATCTTCCCATTTGTCAGTGCCTTTGACATGAAATTGTACTGGGCCTCCATATTGGTTCCACCATATTGTCCATTTTTCAAAGCAAAATGTTGTGGTCAAGGGGATATTCACTCCTATTGAAACTGAGCATTAAGATGCAGCAAAACACACAAAAACGACAATAACACAATTTGACCAATAGCACAACAACTTCAGCCATTTTCCACCACGCCCCCTACAGAACAAAATGATCCAGTAGTCTACAGAACCTGACAAACATGCAAGAATTTTTACTTGTACACATATACGAAACAGGAGGTTGTGTTGGTTCAATACATCTAAATATCTGTTTTACAGAGCACATAGGCAAGCTCTTGATAGTTATATGTGAATGCAAAAATGTTGGACTTTATATCTTGTGAGCCAAGGTGCGTGGACGGTTTGCCCAGTTTGTTTAACGGACACCCCTCTGAGATATCTCTCTTTCTTTTTAACTTATTTATTTATGCATTCTTTAACCGTATGAGGTTTTGATTGGTCATGCCCGAGGACAGATGTCTAATCGTGCCACATCAGGAGAGAATTCTCCTCGCTGTTAAACAGTATCCCTCACAGATCGAATATTCAAACAAAATTCCTCACATCAATGTTTTGGAACTTCATTGCCGAACACAGGCTGGTTCTCAAATAGACTCGATAAGCACAATGCTCATTTATATGCTAATTCTCAAAGGCCACACATGGGGCATTATCTACTCTTCAGTAGATTTGCAGCTCTGCTGAGAGGAGTCTCGGAATCTAAAGCTGGGCTAGAACTGCAATTTCCACTATGCCGTATTACATGAAGCCATTGCATTGTAATACTGGGAGGCAAACAGGTCAACCTTTTAACAAAGATAAATTCTAATTTTTGATATTTGTGATAATATTTGTTATGAGACTTATGCTGTAAAGCAGTGGTCACAAGCCCTATTCCTGTCTTGTTTAGCTCCGATCTCAACATTATTCAACAGCCAAGAGCTCTAGCCAGAGCAGGTATTGCTGACTGTACCTGGGACTAGACCTCTCAGGAAGGCAGGTCTCCAAGACCAGGGTGTTGGTGACCTCTGCTGTAGGTGCTCTTCTGATATTACTGGGTAACAATTTTTTGTCTGTTTTATTGCAGTTTTTGAAGTTTCTTAGTTAAGTTTTGCACGCTGATTCAGAACATCACATCCGTAACTCACAGGGGTGTTTTTCCTACCTTCAGTGGTTCTAGGGAGAAACTAAACTATATGTATATTTTTCAATAAAAGGTTGTTGTAATACTACTGTTATTTTCATATTAGTCTCACTGATGCGTGTCTCACACTTAATGCGTGATAGTTGGCAGCCCTGTTATCTACATGTACAACAAACAAACCACATATTAATATGCAAAAAGTTATAAATAGAATAAAAGACCGTCAGCAGAGCCGCCAAGTTGAGTTTTTTCTAAAAATGATGTTTCTAACTAAACCCTTGAAGCTACATGATAAACGTTACCAATGAAATCAGAGTGCCGGGGTTGTACAAGAAACACTACAAAAATGTAATGAAACACATTTTAGTTGCCTGGTGTAATGGAATACTTTGTGGATATTTGAAAGGACTTAATCAATGAAACTACTACAAAAGGAGAACATTTTGGGACTTCTCATTTTGAGACCTTTAATAATATTTTTGTTGTTTAAAGTATTTAGTCTACGGAAATCTTATTCTATTGGCAGATTTATTTCAAGACTAGTTGATCATGTTGCTTATTTGAAGAAAAGCCACGGTAAAAAAAAAACACACAGGACAAAACTATTCAATGAGGTCACAATCAATGTGGCAATGTGTCGATGGAAAGAAACCGTAACCAAGTGTTACTTTAAAAGTAAATGAACTTTAACTAACCTTTGCCTTAACCTGTGTGGGGACGCTGCCTTGCTCAAGAGTACCTCAGTGAGGACACTAGCAGTTGGTATTCGAACCCACATCCTTCTGATTGCAGGGGTGACACCTTTACCTCTAGGCTGCCTGTTGCCCAGGCATTAGAAATATGAGGAAACAAGTCTGTTTAGTATATGGGCTAATTTTTACATGATGTCACTTGCCAACATATCATTTTTGGACTGCTTTGAAATTTCAGAGATTTTTAATTATAGACATCCCAAAAATAAAAGGTTGAATAAAAGGTTAGCGACATCATAGGTCATTTCCAAGTCATTTGCTCATTGCAGGAATTACAATGAGCGAGAAAAAATTCCCTGCCGTTTTATACAAATTGTCATTACAAAGGACACAACCGTCGCCTGACCTGTTTAACCTTGCCTGCCAGAATCACGGAGGACACTGAGGACTGGAGAAGAATACCAGAACACACAAAAATTAACGTTTAGCGTTTTAGTATTTCACTGTTTATTTAGCCATGGTAACCCATGCACATGTGCAGGAATATTTAAGAGTTTTTGTGAGTACTTTTTCAGTAGACTACCATCTGCTGGATTTGCCATGTGCCCTAACTAACCCTGAACGGTTCAAGCCTCTTACATAAAGCTCAGTGTTACCCCACAAGCTTCCGAAACTGCCAATTGGAAAACACACTCCTATTTTACATCTGATCCCTGGGAATATAAAGGTTTTATTGGGAATACCCTACTCTGCTTCCAGGCCAGCTGGAGTGTGATAGATAAAGTTGGAATTGAGCTGACTGCAGTAGTGGTTACTCTTCTGTCGGGACAGACCATATGTGCTTGTCGGTGGTAAACTAAAATAGTAAACTGTGTGAGACAAGGCATCTTGGGTTTTCTTAGATTTATGAAAATGTTAACAAACATGGAAGGTGTGTACAGTCGAGCCCAAACGTTTCGAGAATGACACACATATTCATTTTCACAAAGTTTACTGCTTCAGTTTTTATGATGGCAATTTGCAAATCCTCCAGAATGTTATAAAGAGTGATCAGATCAATTGCAATGGAATTCCCCTCTTTGGAAACTGCTCTGTAACTAAGTTAGAATAGCAGACTGGATCCTTTAAAAAGGGTGGTGCTTGAAATCATTGTTCTTCCTCTGTTAACTATGGTTACCTGCAACAAAACACATGCAGTCATCATTGCTTTGCATAAAATGACAAGGATTTTGCTGCTGGTACGATTGCACCTATGTCAACCATTTATCGGACCGTCTGTTGTGTAGAAGGCTTCAGGTCACCCAAGAAGGTCCAGGAAGCGGCAGGACCATCTCCTAAAGGTGATTCAGCTGTGGGATGGGTGCACCATCAGTGCAGAGCTAGCTCAGGAATGGCAGCAGTGTGAGTGCATTAAAATATTTAAATTAATCCAAGCTTAGGTTTGACCTGGGTCAGGAAAACAAGCCTTCCTTAGATTCAACGAATTGGATTTCCAATGTCCTTCAGGCTCATAAAATGACTCTACAATGTGTGGGCATTTTAAATATATGTCTGAAAGAAGCATAACATTAGTAATGGTACCCTCCAAAATGCCCTATTTGGCCTGACCTTGAAAGAATGAAGGGAAAAATGCTGTCTATTGTCAACTTATGTTGAAATCACCTCACTAAGCATTCTCTAAAATAAAGAACATGGGGCATCTTGGAGCTGTAAAATTTTCTTGAAATGGGATATGAATTCCAAGGCTTCCTTGATTCTTTCTGGTCGCCTTTCATTCTTGTTCCAGTCACCTGTTCCACCTGTAGTGCAAAATGAGGGGAGCCAAAAAATGATTTGCCATGAAAACTCAGTCCGTCTTCTGACTGGTGAAGCAGAGGATGCATTCTATTATTTCCCAGAGGTGCAGGCACTTTAGGAATGACCTTGGTTTCTCACCAGCTTGAGGTGCCAAAAGAGCTATACAGCTAGTTAATTCATGGACAGATTGTCCTGCAGACCAGGAAGCACTAGTTCCACCAAACGTTCTGTATTCATTTCTGTCTTTTTTGGATTTCTCCACCAAGAGCCTATCTCAGCAGTGGCTATAATGCTCAGAAAACTGGCCCACAAGTAAGACAAACTACACTACAGTAATTAATTGAGCCAAGAAAAATATTTGTGACATTAAGACCCCATAACATCACATTTAGGCTACTAACCAAAGTCCCTCCTGTACTGCATAATTAATCATATACTGAACTGCTCCAGTGAACGGCTGCATTTTCATTAGTGTTCAGTTATGCTTTCGAACGTCTGCTGGTGTTTTTATCCCCATACTCCCACTCTGTTCCCTAAACATTCTTCCTGTATTAATGCTGAATTCTGGTGAAAAATCACCCAACTTTACAATTCTCATGATGTAGATATTTAATTACCCTTAAGTCAGGGGCACCTAAATCCGGTCCAGCACAGTTTGGTAGTTCCCCTCCAGTTTAAGGTAAACTGGATCTGATTAGGTTGACTGGGTCAAATACTGACCAATGTGAAATGTCCTTACAATCCCAAAGCAATCTGTAAGATGCAAGATTACATTAATTAATTCATGCATGGAGAACCACATTGATGTAATTGATAATTAATTTGTTGATTTATTGTTTCATTTAATTTAATTCATACATTTTAAAGTTGCTAAGCTTTCTGATAGTGATCTTTTATTTTGGTGAACTTTCTGATGGTTTATATGAATGATATCTGATTGTGAGTTTATATGATCTCTGTGTTTTATTGTAGTTTTTGCAGGTTGATAAAGTTTCTGCTCGTTGGTAAAATTTCTGCCAAATGATGAAGGTTTTGCAGTTTGGTGAAGTTTCAGGAGGTTGGCTAATTTTCTGTTGGTCAGGGAGGTTTTTAAAGGTTATAGGTTCTATAGGTTTGTGATATTCCTGATGTTTGATAAAGTTTCTTCAGGTTGGTGAAGTTTTTCACGGTTACTTGTGCAGGGTGATCATCTCCACATATCCTCCTTTCTGAAAGCAGCCATTTAGTGCTAGATCTTCTGGACGACCTGTATCAACACTGGATAAGTTTCATAATGATTAATGACAGACATCATTTTGTTGCTTTCCTATAGAACATTAGACCTTTACTAGAAGACGGAGTAAAGCTTTAATTTATATATTTATTCATAATTTGTAACACATGAGTCATGAGCTGCTCAGCATTGCAATACTGTGCCAATTACATTACATAAAAGAGATTAGTTATTTTATTATACTCTACTACAGAATAAAAATCAAGAATTCTGGATAATAGTGTAGAGTTCTATCTCATTAGGGTGTCATTTCTCAGACCCTGTGTTGACTGATAGTAACACTGAAAAGTGAAAGTGGCCATTTGTCATACGTGAACACGCCACAGCACACAGTGTGAACAGCACGAAATTCTTCCTCTGCATTTAACCCATTCA
>JBBPDC010059213.1:0-11083 GCA_037974485.1 Hemigrammopetersius urotaenia
TCTGCATAGACTAGTCAGAGTCTGGAGTCTCTGTTAGCAGCAAATCCAGAGCAGAAAAACATTAACACTATAAAGGCGAAGCTTTTACTCACTTATCGCATGTGATATTGCCATGGCAACACTCAACTACATTATCGCATGTTTTCTTAATATCATGCAGCCCTAGAGTGCAACAATGCAATCAATGAATGATTCAAAGCTTACAGTTTGATACACCCATTATATTCAACAAAGTAATACTTACAATGAAATTTGAATGACTCTTCAAATGTGGTACAAATATCAAAATGAATAGACTTATTATACGAATATGCTTATTCTCTTTGCACTGTCACATGTGCATTTCACCTTAATTTTGCATCGCGATAGAACAATATTTTGATGCAGTGTTGCAATCCTAGTCATAGTAAGGCTTGGTATCATAATTCTACTTTTATGGTACCATCCAAACTACTTTAATCTCATTCAGTACCAAAGTAGTGAGGATTCATCAGGCAAAAGGAATGCTTATCCCAAAATCTAGACTAGTGATTGTCTGTATTAACACTTCTTGATTAGCTCAGAAAATATACCCACTTCTCACACATATTAGGTCACACCCACTTTTGGCATTTAATACAAAAGAAAGCATAAAAAAAATCTTTAATAGTAGCAAAAACGTTTGACGGATACAACACAAAAATGAACCTGAACAGTTGGGACAAAACGTGGTATCTCCAAAAAAAAAAAGTCAACGTAAGTTAATGTCCCAACGTTTCAAAGCCATTTTCATTGGTCTGTTTATCACAAAATTCTGACACAGTGTAAATGACAACTTGCATTTTTGGGGGGAAAATGGAGATACGAGGTTTAGTTCTGAAAGATGATTCAGCAATACTAATCTCAGGTTAAAAGGCATCTATGACACTGAGTTATATCCTTCATCTTGTCTGGCTAGGAGGAATCGCATCCATGTTTCTTAGCGTTGGAAGCGCATGACTGTTCAGAATGGGGCACAAAGGCTCATGGGACTGTAGGGCCTCTGCCAGACGTTTCTGTTCCTCTAGTAAAAGTTGAACCTCCTTCTTCAGCAAGCTGTTCTGCTGCTCCAAACACTCGTACGCCTAAGGGGGAACATTTAATGAGCTTTAATGAATTAACGTGAAAATCGAGTTCACACATCTTCCCCTTATCCCATTCCACCTTTACTTACAGTTATGAGGCCAGTGTAGCTAAAAAACAATGGCAGCATCTCAAATAGCCTTGCTTGTGTGGTTTCTGACTCTGTATGACATATTGTTATCTACAGAAATGCAGAAAAAGTACACCATATGTCTAAGAACAAAACAGTTGCTCCCTTCTTTAGATAGAACTTCATCATGTAGCGTCAGAGACCACATAAACCAGGCTGTTAGAGATTGCAACTGTGTTACTTCTCAGTCTTACAAGGCAAAACTAACCAAGCAGAAAAACTGGCACGATTAGAGTAAACTAGTGAATTTTTCCACCAAACTCTCACCTAATCTTTCGACCAACCAACATTTTAAACAGACACTCTGTGATTAGAGTCGCTCTAATTTTATACTATGTCCTGTTGCTTGTATCTTCATGTTTAACATTTTTGTTTTTATTTTGCATTAGTTAAACAGTTTACATTGTCAAAATGTCGTGAACAAGGGACCACGAGAAATGTTCCATTCTGTCCTTTTTTTGTTCCAGCAGTAATGATATAGAGCATTTCCAACGAAGCATGAAACTGCTCACCTGCACTATCACACATAATATTTTCCTCTTTTCGTTTATTTTTCACTCTTTTATAAAAGGGCAGATTGTGGAAAGTAAGGGCTGGCATTAAAGACTGTAGTAGCAAACTAAAAGGGCACGCTAATGTGCATTCTATTCTGTGTGAAACGATATGATGAGATGGAAATAAAAGCACACCTGCTGACAAAAATGACAAAAATAAGTGAATTCATTCTCATTTTCGCTTGTAAGTTCCAATTTCATTGAAAACATTCTGAATTCATTCTCATTTTCGTTTGTAAGTTCCAATTTCATTGAAATGAAAGTTTATGCAAATATTCTGGCCCTTGCACAGTGATATAACTTCCTCTAGCCAAGCTTAATCATTACAAGACCATACAAAGGCTGACCTCGGATCAGTGTAAAGCGTGTAACAAGTGTGACAGCTATGTGTCATGCAGGGAATAGGATGAACTCAAAGATCACCTCGTGCAGCTCATCAGCCCTCTGGGTCTGTCTTTTGCGGCTCCTTTGTGCAGCCACTCGGTTCTTCTCTCTTCTCTTCAGCCTCCTCTCATCATCATCAGAGCTCTAGTTACAGAAATCCACAACAGTGTTGAATGTTCCACGTCTTATTACACAGTTGAGAAATCGGATTATTTGCAGTTTCTTTCCAGCTTGCAGTTACACTCCACGTCCCGAAGTATCCAGATGCTTCTTCTAATTCGGTTGTTTTAAGGCGCCCACGTTGCTGAGGGCGTTGTGCACACACAACTAGACAGCTCACTAGAAAACCATCGTCAGCAACATAGAATGGAGTAGCTTCACATCTGGCAGATGCTTTTATCCAAAGCGACTTACAATGCGAGGAAACACCCAAGTTTCAGGACCAAAGGAGAGTTCTGAGTCTTTTATCTTTATGTAGGAGTAATGCAAGAGGGTAGATTATGAGAGGAGATGCTCTCTGAACAGATGAAACAAGCTTAAGGTGACCAAACATTTACTAGAAGGGTATAAAGCACTAGGCAGTGAAACAGTGGAACTACATTCTCTGGAGTGATGGAGCTCCATTCTGTAACTCTGGGATGAACTAGAGTGGAGCTACCTGACTTCACTACTGACGCTGAATGCAATCAGATCCTCACAGCAATGTTCCAAATATCTAGTGTAAAGATGCAGAGTAGATCTTATTACTGCTGCAAGGGGGACAAGCTCCTTATCAGTATGCTGATTTTAGAGGAAACTGATGTTCCAAACTTTTGGACATAATGTTAAAAAGGTAACACTGATCACAGTAATTATAATAGCTGCGTTTGCTATAAACAATCCCAGTGAAACTAAAGTGAGAAAAGTGAACCTACCTCGCTTCTTGTCGATGAATGCATAGTGGCTGCATCACTGAGAGGAAAGTGGTCTGAAGACATAGCAGGTGTAAGACAGGACTGTGCTCCAGGACTCTGTCAACTTAAGATATTTTCTACCAGGGAAATGCATAGAAATGCATCTTTTGTCCAAGCGATTGGCCAGTAAACTTGACCTAGGTGCTACATCGTCTGGACTTACCGTTATTGTACCCATCGCTCGCTTTCTTTTAAGTCACGTGGTCCTCTGGTTCAGGCTGTGTTACTCGCGGAAGTCGCGCGGTGTCGCTCGCGGAGACGCGATTGCGCCACGAGCCGAACCGTTTTGAGAACCAGTTACTAGAACGCCTGGAGTCTTTCGAGGAATCCAGGAAACACCATGTGGCGTGGTCGCGGTGAGGCGTTTAGGGTTTATAAAATAAACCCTAACCCTGGATTTTGTATTTGATCATATTTTCACCTTTAATCACCATATAGCCAATAAAAATGAACCACAGTTTATAACCAGTAGAATTCTCAATGGAATATATAGTGTGTAAGTGTCAAACGTGATCACAGAACACAACAGCACACAGTATCTACATTTAACCCACTCACCCAGTGAATCAGTGGGCATCCAGGAACTGGGGGTGCCCAGGGAGCAGTGTATGGGTATGTCAGTGGTGCCACCTGCAGTCTTAGGATTCGAACCGAAGGTGTTCTGATCACAGGGAGAACTAAAAACCAGCTGGTCCAAAACGCTCGCCCGAACAGGGACTTGAACCCTGGACCCTCAGATTAAAAGTCTGATGCTCTACCGACTGAGCTATCCGGGCTTCAGTCACGAGTCTTTGCAAGTAATGTAACATTCCAGAGGTATGCGATTAAGTGATGGGTATATATGTATAGTTTGGTTAGTTAAGTGTTTTGAATGCGGCCCCTGCATTATTTGAAGTGGTGTTAAGAAGTTGGGAACCAAACTTTGTTTCTTTTAATACAATGCATGCAGTTAGACCTGTACGAACATCAGGTCTGTTAGAAAAGCATCCCAGTCGACTCGTTCTGATCCTGTTGAAGTTCATGCAGAACCAGAACGAGTCAACTGGGAGGCGTTTCTAAAAGGCATGAGGTTTCACACATGCTTCCTTGAAAAAATGTCTAATATAACAAACATTCAATCAGGTGTATCTAAATGTTTGAATCCTATTATGTTTATAAACCCCAAGTGTTCTGTTAAAAATTCTGTTAAATCTAGATCAGTACCATCTACCCAATCATAGCAGCTCCTAACAATAATGGACTAACCAATATTTTCCTGTCTTTTCTACCCATCATAAAAAAACGTAACCCGACTCTTTGCACAATAATTCCAGTGTGCATGGACTGCTGGTCTCATGCGCAAACAAATCTCGAATAAGAATGTATTCAGATACACACAAACGTTTCTAAATTGTAATACAAGTATCCAGTATGAGTTAATGAGGCAACAACACAAAGCTAACAAAGAAGCATCAGAGCAAGCGCTATATTCTAAAAGGATATGGCTAAAAGGATATTGACACATTTTGTAATTAGTGACTTTACCAAAAACTAAGCATACGGTTATGGAATCTCAGTAGATACTGGCATATGAGTCATGCAGAAGAGGTCAGTGCCGGTCAGTGACAGGATGTCGCCAAGAAATCAGATTAGCTCATTTCTAAGAGCTCAGTCCGCTGTGAGCAGTGTTACTTTAAAACTACTGATTACTCCCTTCAATAGTAACCAAATTACTTTATTTCAAAAGTAATTAGTTACATTACTATTTACTTCCACACCCTCTAAAGAAACTCTTAAGTCAGTTCAAACACACTCTTGCACTTCGGTCTCCCGTAGAGGACGTCGCACGTGTGACGGTCAGACAGACGTCTACCTGCCGCTGACAGGTTGCTGTGAATTATTATTTCCGTTTTTACAATTTAGATGTTAAAGCGATTGATTGTATTGGTAACGCCAGTGTTGTGGTCTCGTGTTTAGATTCCCCTGGCGCCAACACTACCGCATCTTTTATGAAGAGACTATAATAATCGGTTAAACCAAGGACCGCGTGTCAGCGTCAGCCAATCAGAGGCAAAGATTGCCTGGTGTACACAAGCGAGGACAGAGAGGAAAAACACGCGACTACTCGACTATATTCAACTTCTCTATTTACAGTTTACTTTGTTCAGTAAGTTCATATGTATGTGATGTGTTCGTGTATGTTAACTCGTGTATTGGTAACTAATGAGTGGTTTTTAAAGTTTAGCTGCTAAACATCAGACATCTTTAACCAGGGCTTTTAATTTTACACAGTACTGTAATTCTATAGTAGTGTTTTTCAGAAAAAGCAATCTGCTTCCAGTTTCCTACAATAAACTTCAATCAGATGGAAGTTAGATACAGAGTTTAGAAAACCTTGTAATACACTGAAGCATTCATTTTCTAAAGCATTACAAAAACTGTCAAAACAAAGGTAGGCTCATTACATACTACTGGAAAAGTTTTATTTAAGATACAATATTTGCCTGGGAGACTAAAAAAACAACACCTCAATACAAAGCAAATTGTTTCTCCACTGCTTAGAGTTAACACACATCCGTGCTTGTACTGTTCTCAGCAGATGCAGATGCGGCCTGATCCGTGGACACCAGGACATAGTCCATGCTGTATTCTGCCTGGGATACAGCTCCTTTGATGGTATATCTGTTGGTAGGCATCTTGTTGGACGGGGCTGGGCAGCTGCTGAACACCTCTCTGTAGATCTCGGCGGTCTCGGCTGAGAGTCTGAAGTTTAGCACCTGGTGGAGGCCTTCTGCCACCTGGTTCAGAGCATTCAGGGACTACATGCAACAAACCAAATCAAATTTGTATTAACGTCTCTTATGTAGTTACGTCAGCGTTATCATGCTTTCAATCTACTGAAAAGCCTCTCTTTGAAATGTGTTATATTACATATTACTGATATTAATACAACGGTTACTGAATTACAGTAACACACAATGGGGGTACATTGGATTTTTTAAAGGTGCTTTCATTAAATAAAACGAAAGGAATTATCTGAAAGTTAAATGCACACGATCTAACTGCACATGAAAGTTGGGGTAACCCTGGTCAAATTACATGACCATACAAGTTAAATATCATTTGAGTGTTCAAACAATTTAATACGACTTTACAGCCATCTGCCGAAGCCGTGCAGACTGAATGTGGTTGAGGTGTATAGTTCATTTCTGGGGGGAAAACCTGTAGATTGACCAAATTGCTCGTCACAGAAAAAGGCAAAGGAAAAGCAGCACAAAGAATCTGAAATGTTTCGCAGAGCGCCGAGTCGTCCGCAGTCTGAGCTGCTTTTAGAAACCCACACTATATGGAACAAGTATGTATAAGAACAGACAAATCCTTTTGTTTTGCATTGCTGAGACACAGTCATCTGTTTGGCGTTTGCTGTGACCCTTTTAAATTAAATAAACTAATAAAACTACACTCAAATGGTTATTTAAGCACGCTTTAGTAAAGGCAATGGTTCTATATACTCTCACCGAACTGTCTGAATACATTAGCTGGTCTTTGCCTTGCGAAATGCTTTTTGTTCTCCTATAAGAAATCACATTTCTAACGATTTAAATGTCAGACTGCTTTACCTTTTTTCCCCCTCACTAGAATTCTCCCGATTTAATCCTAACTTAAGTCTCCCCATCACAAGTTGCCACCAAACTAGAAGAGTGAAGGCTTGCATGCGATTCCTCCATGACACATTATAAAATCTTGCTACACCAATCAACTAGTGGCACAGTGGCAGATCCATCACATCTAAAGAAACTCTTAAGTCAGTTCAAACACACTCTTGCACTTCGGTCTCCCGTAGAGGACGTCACACGTGCGACGGTCAGACAGACGTCTACCTGCCGCTGACAGGTTGCTGTGAATTATTATTTCTGTTTTTACAATATAGATGTTAAAGCGATTGATTATATTGGTAACGCCAGTGTTGTGGTCTCGTGTTTAGCTTCCCCTGGCGCCAACACTGCCGCATCTTTTATGAAGAGACTATAATAATCGGTTAAACCAAGGACAGCGTCAACCAATCAGAGGCAAAGATTGCCTGGTGTACACAAGCGAGGACAGAGAGGAAAAACACACAACTACTCGACTATATTCAACTTCTCTATTTACAGTTTACTTTGTTCAGTAAGTTCATATGTATGATGTGTTCCGTGTATGTTAACTTTTGTTAGTAAGAATTTCCCTGACTATAACTGCAACATTTATACTGCTGTATTCATTTATTACCTTGCAAATGTATCCCCACCCCGACCCTGGCTTTTTACCCATTTTGTTACATTTCAAACTGTAAATGATCATATGTTATGTGATGGATCTGCACAGTGGCACCGCAGTGGCAAGATGCGACAAGCTCATATCGCCTTATCCAAAGCGACTTGCAGCTGTAATTGCTCTACAAAGTGCTGACTTTAGGGGAGGTGAACGGTTGTGTATGCTAAAGTTTTGTTATTTTGTCTTATTTGTTTGCTTCACAATAAAAAAAAAAAAAACATTTCAAAATTGTAGATATGTTCAGTAAATGAAATGGTGCAAACTCTCAACATCCATTTTAATTCCAGGTTGTAAGGCAACAAAACATGAAATATGCAAAGAGTTTTAACATTAAAACCACCTGTCTGATACTGGGTAGACTCTGAAAAGCCTATAAGTGCTGGTATCTGGCAGCATTTACATTTACGGCATTTATCAGACGCTTTTATCCAAAGGGACTTCCATTCCCTACCTACAGGGGGCAGTCTCTCCCTGGAGCAACTTAGGGTTAAGGGTCTTGCTCAGGGACCCAGTGGTGGTGTGCTGAAGGTAGGATTCGAACCCATGACCTCTTAGTCTAGAGGCAAGTATCCTACTCACTACGCCAGATCCTCCATGTTGCGAAATACACAGGTCCTGTATGATGCATGTTAAGGCCTCAGAGTAGGTTGGTCAGCATATCCCACAGATTAAGATCTAGGGAATTTGAAATCCGAGTCAACAACTTGAACTCTTTGTCAGGTTCCTCCGCCCATTCCTGAACTGTGTGTGCAGGATGCATTATCCATTTTAGTCACACGTGAACATAGCACAGCACTTAGTGTGGAATTCTTACTCTGCCTTTAACCCATTCATCAAGTGAAGCAGTGTGCGACGACAGTCCTTTGCTCGTAGGTACCTCAGTGGTGCCACTGGCAGTCCTGGGATCCGAACCCACAAACTTTCAATTGCAAGAACAGGTCCCTGACCCCCAGGCCACTAGTTGCCCCAGTACTTATTCTTCAGCAACATTTGAGGTAGGTGTTAGATTTGAAAGATGAATGCCAGGACCCAAGGTTTTCCAGCAGAACACCTTAGGCATCGCACTGGTTTCCCTTCCCATGATGCATCCTGTTGGCATCTCTTTCCCAGGTAAGTGATGTACATATACCCAGCTGTTAATATGACAAAAACATGATTCGCCTCGGGCCTCATTGGCCCTGGGATGGGCTCTGCAAACCCGCGACCCTAGTGAGGAATAAGCGGTTACAGAAAGTGAGTGAGAAAACAGATCAGGCCGGCTTCTTTTACTGCTCCATGGTCCAGGTCTAATACTAATGTGCCCATTGCAGGACTTTCAGCGACAGACCGGGATTAGCACACACACTCTGCTCTATAGCTGTGCAGGGCCATACACAGTGATGCTGTGTTCTGTTTTTTATAATCACAATTTTTTTATAATAGCCAGCAGTAATTCATCCTAATAAAGCTCATCTGAGGGATCGGACCAGCCTTGTCTTTACTTTGAGCCCTCGTGACACTGATTTATCGGTTGTCCTTCCTTGAACTACTATTGGTAGATACTAACCACAGCACACCAGAAACACATCAGAAGACTCTTTTCGAAGTGCTCTGCCCCAGTTATGTCATCACAATGTGGCTCAAAGTCCCTCAAGTCCATTTTTCGCAACTTTAAGAACTTATACACTTCCTCCCGAATACACCCCATCCTTTGGATGGATATCCCTACAACAAGATAATCAGCATTATTCACATCACCAGCCAGTGGTTTTAATGTTGCAGAGGTGGGTAGTAATGAGTTACATTTACTTAAGTAACCTTTTGGATAAACTGTACTTTAATCCACCATACTTTTAGTGAAATGCTACTTTTACTTACATTTATTTTTATTCATCCATTCAGCACACGGTGTTTACGTTCATGGCATTTAGCAGACACTCTTATCCAGAGTGACGTACCAATGGTTTGTTTTGTCTTGTCTTGTCAGACTTCCGCCAAAGGCTCTGTCGCATGACTCTTTTAGGGCAATCAAACGTTGCCACTAACAACATTTGACTCCGTTTCACCAATCAAACGGAGCCAGGCAGTCACATGACCGCACACAAAATCTCTGTGGCCTCGCACGGGAGCAAAGTTACTGAGAACAGAAAATAGTGGCAGAAACAACGGCGCGTGATTCGGAATCAGAGATAGCGGAACACCCCGGGCCTCACATTCAATCTCTGTTTACCTCACAGACTATAAAAAAAAGAAGAGTCATGCGCTGTTATATGTTTCTGCCTAAACATGTCTACATTTCAGCAGAGAACTGGCAATCTGTGCATTCTGGAAAAGCCTTTCTCTGCTGAGCTGCAGATACCTGCGGTATATTCAGCAAAATATACACAGAATCACCAAAACAACAGAATCATTAGTAGCTATAAAACTGATGCAATAATACAAATGCATAAAGCAAATAATGCATCAGTCTGATCAGAAAGCGGAAGTAAATAGTACCTTAACAACTGAAGATGCTTCTTTGAACATCTTGGGAGCAGCCGCAGACACATTATTCATGATGGCATCTATAGAAGGACAGAATTGCGACATAAAACTACGGTTAGGGCTCATTTTTCCACAGCAACCACTGTAGCTCTTCTCAATACAGTGTACGGTGCTCATATGCATACGTACCTTGAGCAGGGTCTCGTTTCATTTCTTGTGTCTTGACTGTGTTCGCAAACAAACCCTAAATCAAAAACGATATTAGATGCATTCAGGCATCACTCACAGACCCGTCACAGAGAAATCCAACAGTTACGACAACCAATAAAAAAAGCATTTGTTTTACTGGTGACATCTAGTGGAAGGGTGTGTGTGTATACATTTTTTTCCATATTGTCCAAACCTAGTAGAGAGGTTGGAAAAAGTCAAGTAAAATACGATGGTTTATATACAGAAAAATCACATAAACATCAAACGTGTTCCTCAAGGGAAAATACAGAATATGTGCCCTTTAATAATAAGAAATCCCTGTTATGAGCAAACGCTGTTAGTTACAGTTGATGGTGGAAAGTCCTGAAAAGGTGTTTCATGTGTTCAGAGAAATTCCTAACAAAAACTGGTAAAACAAATCCTCCACTTGGAACTGGATTTGGAATCGTTCAGTAAAATGAATGATCAGCACATCTCTAGTCATACACATTTGTGAAAACATTTGAATGGTTTTTATGACTGTTAACAACTAACCATGAGCTTCCGCTCAGCCTTCAAAGACCGCACAACGTATGGAAGTGTTTTCTTCGGGTATACAGCGCGTTTCCTGGTGGTCTGTACAATCTTCTCATCCAACATGTCATCCAATGTTCTGAGCTCACAATCTAGAGAAGCAA
Source organism: Hemigrammopetersius urotaenia (assembly GCA_037974485.1). Taxonomy (NCBI): domain Eukaryota; kingdom Metazoa; phylum Chordata; class Actinopteri; order Characiformes; family Alestidae; genus Hemigrammopetersius; species Hemigrammopetersius urotaenia. The sequence continues at coordinate 10,766 of JBBPDC010059213.1, forward strand.
AAATGTCATCCAAGACATGCAATGCCACGCACATTTGCTACAATTGAACAAACGGACACACTAATGTATTCATACGTGTCATTTCAGCTTATTCTATTAGGCCCACTAAACAACCTCATAAAAGCTGCTGTTAGTAGTGTAAGGATTATCTTGCTATCTAATAGAATAATAGGAACAGGTTATTAGAAGCTGAAGTGAAAGTGATCATTCGGTCATACGTGAACACGCCACAGCACACAGAGTGAACAGCACGAAATACTTCCTCCGCATTTAACCCATTCACCAAGTGAAGCAGGGGGCAGCAGGAACACGGCGCCC
>JBBPDC010059224.1:0-11083 GCA_037974485.1 Hemigrammopetersius urotaenia
CTCTGAATGCACTTTGTTCATGCACTATGTTCAGAATATTAAAATGCACTTGGATACTTGTTTTATGAGAGATGATATTTAAAGAAGAGTATAATATTTCAGCTATCTTACTTTTAGACTATTCATGAGTGGGGCCAAGTAAAATATTTTATTTAAAATTATATATTATATTGTGCATTATTTGAATGCTAAATAAACATGTTCATAGTTTTGAAACAGATTCTTTTAATGATGTAGTAATAATAATAATAATAATAATAATAATAATAATAATAAGTTGGTTTCTTTTTTTTCGGTTTCGGTTTTCGGCCAAGTGTTCCCCCATTTTCGGTTTTCGGTTTCGGTCCAAAAAAATCCTTTCGGTGCATCACTAATAAAAAATAAATGAGTCCTCTCTAATGCTCTGTAAATTCTTTTTTTCTATTTTCCCAGTTTAAGTATTGTCGAATTTCACCCACTTGTTATCATTGGGACAATGCAGAGTAGCACCATTTCAAGCACCATTTTGCATGAAGCACCACCACATCTTTTTGAACTGCTGCTAATGCAGCGTCATTGCTCAACACGCTTGGAGGAGAATGCTGACTGCGGAATGTTCTCCCTGTCCTTACACTGCGTTTTGGCTTTTTGTAATGTTCTTGTCTATGTTGTTGTTTACATTCTCCTGTGTCTTAGTTCCATGTAAATATATTTTGGTTTTAGCCCCGCCCCTTCACTGTCCTGTTCACCTGTGTCTAGTTCCTGTCTCCGCCCTCTGTTTCTCATTTCCTAAGTTAGTATAAACACCCCTGTATTTCAGTCTGTGTTTGTGGATTCTTTGTGAAACTGCTTGTCAGGTTGCTTGTCACCTCTTGTTCCATCTTGTTTTTGGAATTCTGTTATGGTCATTCCTTGTTGTGTTGGTTCTCTTGTGTTTTTGTTATACCTGTTTATTTTTCCCTTTGTTTCTTAGGTGCTCCTGTTCTTGTTATACTTAAGGCCATCTTGTGTTTTTGTAGTTTCTTGTGTTTTTGTGTACCCTTGACCCCTTTTGTGTTTGTGTTCTTGTCTGTCGTTTTTTAGCATTAAACCGTCCCTCGACACTCACATTATAGACTGCTGAGTCAACATCACACTTGGCGTAAGGGAATGGAGGGAGGGCCATGCTGCCCACCCATAGAGAGCGAGGCGAGTTGAACACTTATGACTGCTATGCTACTTGAGAGTAATAATCATCGCCTTTTTAGCATTATATTAATTTAAAATAAAATTCATTCAAAATTATATTCATTCAAAAATGTAAATGAAACAGAAAATTATACATGAATAATTTTATAAACTTTACATATCTTTACAGTTTTTGTTCTAGTATGTCCTGCATTTAGGTTATGATGCAGTAAAATTTTGTTAAGGGCATAGGTAGATGTATGATGATGTGTGTGAAGATGTGCATGATGGTGTGTGTGAAGGTGTGTATGATGTTGTGTGTAAAGGTGTGCATGATGGTGTGTGTGAAGGTGTGTATGATGTTGTGTGTGAAGGTGTGTAGATGTATGATGGTGTGTGTGAAGGTGTGTAGATGTATAATGGTGTGTGTGAAGGTGTGTATGATGGTGTGTGGGGGTGTGTAGATGTATGATGGTGTGTGTGAAGGTGTGTATAATGGTGTGTGAAGGTGTGTGTGAGGGTGTGTAGATGTATGATGGTGTGTAGATGTATGATGGTGTGTGTGAAGGTGTGTATAATGGTGTGTGAAGGTATGTGTAGAGTGTTTGTGACATTGAAGGCTTAATTGTTACCTGCTTTGTTGATCATTCTTTAGGAAATTAATTTTGGACAGAAAGTGAATGGAGACTCTGGCTTGTGCTTTGTTTATTTGTTAATGCCCTGTCATTTCGCCTTTCTAGTGTCTGAGAGGGACTATTACAGCAAAGGAGGGAGCGCAATTGTGAGCAGAATAAAACGCAACAGCCCTCTGGGCAAATGGCAACCCTGTTCCAGCCTCCCCCTAAAAACCTTTCTGCATTATTAACAACCAGAGCACGGCTGCATAATTGCATTTCCAAAAGCAATTTGTTTTGCTTTGCCGAGTGGGGTAACGCTGCGCACAAACACTGCTGATTGAATTATAACGGGGGAGACAGCTTTGCGGGGTGTTGGACTTTAGACGGCCTTGTAAAAATCGACCCTGTCTGATTAAGCCAAGGCGACTACTGTCAATCATCTGAGTCCGGTTTTGTTTGGTCTATGGGGGTGTTAAAATCTGGCACTTTGTGAGTTATGGGTTGGTGTTTCTTCTTGTACTTTCTTTTAGATCTGCAGAACTTTTAAAGGAGTGTTTCAGCATTTTCCATCCTAATCTCTACCTGCCTCATACATTTGAAGAACAGATAGGCTCTACACACAGACCATGCTGTTTTGGTTCCTCCTCGAGGGTGTATGTTCAGTACTTTTATGCTTCTGCAGACTGTGTGATTTCAGTAATCTTATAATCATTACAAATCATGCAGTGCAACATGGATCTAATAAACTGTGAGGTTCAATGGTGTGTGTGAAGGTGTGTAGGTGTATGATGGTGTGTGTGAAGATGTGTATCTGTAACCATCTCATATATATAGAAACAAATAGCAGACTCAAGAAACTAAAGCTCAGTTCAGCTATAAGAAAATATGTGTCACTGTTTGTTGTGGTTTTAGTTAAAAGTGATTGGCTCGTAGTTGCAGCTATACATCCAGCCATCCTTAACCATAAATGGCTTGGTAAGAGACAGCGAATTCACGTCCCCCTCAGTGGTGGAACACTGGGCTCTGAATTAGAAGATCACTGGTTGAAATCTATGGTCTGACATTTTTTGCCTATAAAAGTTTACGTTTCTCTAAATATTGGTTTTATAGAAACAGCAGAAGTTGACCTAAAGTGAAGTGTAAATTAAAAAGGCAAATATAAACAAGATTAATGAGAGGAAACTGCCCTCTAGTCTCTCACCAGTTAATATGTTCATTTCCTGACATGAGTTTCTCCTCTGTGTATAATTCTGTAGCCCCTTTTAATTGGGCTGCTTATCTTAAATAACACATCTTCATCTCCCCTCTTTGTTGCTCACCGTTTCACTACACGGCCATTTTAACACATATAGTTCACGCTGATGTCACAGGAGGCTAATTATTTTTAATGGCTTGTAAACACTGAGTGCAGGCATATGGAAAACTGTCATACAAAATAGTGTGTTTCTAATAATTAGAACAGAAAAATGAGGAGCAGCGCAGATTTGTTGTTGCATATATTTGGATTTGCATATTACAGTAATCTCCCAGTTTTTACGTGGATCAGGAGTCGCGGATTCACACACATTTTTTTTAAAGAACCAAACTCATCGTTTTATGCAGAAATCCCCACAATAACCCAGAAATTGCAAATATCCTCACCTTTATTTTTGGAGAATCGAACTGTATTACCACCACCATCCCAGCGGTGGCAGTAATACACTGAAAAGTTGTCAACCACCATAAAAAGAAGAAGCAGCCTGCTGCTCTGTGTCTTGTCCTCGTGTTTTAGTGTTTTAAACTTTCCCCCACCAAGTTATAAACACACAGTTTATTTAGTATTAGTAAGCTGTGCCCTGTCTAAACAAGTGGGAAGAGAGAGTTATTTCAATGTTTCTTTTGTGTACGAGTCTTGGCACGCTGCTATTGCTAACAGATATTCTCTCTGTCCCTCTCTCTCTCACACACTCACACATACACACAAATAAACCAACATTTCCTACCTTGTCCCTGTCTTAACTGAGCATTAGCACAGAGAGCTATCTTGTTCTTTTATGTATGAGTCTTTGTATGCTGCTAATGGTTACCGCTAATGCTAATGTTTTTGTAAGCAATAAAGTTTATTGATTATGATTATTTATTTACCTTTAATTTCATTTTAAACTCAGTTTAATGAATTACCCATAAAGAAAATGTAAAGTGTTCTGGCCCACCAGAAAAGTGTTCTTTTAGGCATTTTTTAAACCAAAACACAACAACGGGTTTTGCAGTATACTCTTGGAACGTAACCCCTGCGAAAAGCGGGCATTTCTGTACTCACCAGTTTTCTGATTACAGTCTGTTTAGACAGAGACACCAATTGTAAATGTATGTCATTCAAATTTCATCATGTTACAATACCGATACTAATCACATGAGATGACCCCATGTAAACAGGGTCTAAGAGAAACTAAATGGCTGTGCTTATTATTATGAATGATTAAAGGACTCTAGCACAGCAAATACTACCATCTGAGAGACAGAGCTTGAAGTGGTGCTATTGCAGGTGAATCAGTGCATCAGCCCAGCTTCTCCTTGTATAAAGACTTTTTACAGTGATGGTTCATTTATCCTACTTTATTCATCTTTATCCCCTACTTTGCAGTTACATAAATGTGGTCTAAACCAGACTTCTGGACGCAGGGTTTTAATGTTTCAAAAACATTGCTACTGTTTTGACTGATCGCGGGATGCTGCGGTGATAAACAACACATTTATATCAGAATCAGAAAACTTTATTGATGCCGGAGGAAATTGCTTATGTGATAACTGCCACAACACACAAAGACAAAGAGAAACACAAGACACAGAGCGACAAGAATAATGTAAAATAAAATAAGTCTAAATAAAGATCTGTCGAAGGAAAACAACCACAATATGAATCGACTATGCTGCATACAGTATTGCTTGGTATAATATCTATCTATAAGTAATGCAGCTGAATGAAAAACACAAAGGCTAGTTTGGAATAAGTTATTGCTCTTTTGGAAAATCAGTAGTAATTAAGTAATATTAAGTAATCAAAAGTAATATTGACCAAGTAGTAATATTGCACATGAAGACTATTGCACATATGAAATTGCAAGTAATTAGGTGATTTCGAACCATGTAGAGAACAACATGATATTGCACATAATAATGTTTTAGCACCCGGTAGAACATCATAGCAAAAATAATGCACATAGTCTTTCACACAGTGATAGTTTTGAAACCCGTAATAAATATACAGAAAGGAGCAACAGGCTTTTGCACAGATTATTGTGTGGGTGTGTGACTGAGGGAGGAGTTGTAGAGTCTGATGGTGCTGGGAAGGAAGGATTTTCTGTGGTATTCAGTGGAGCACTTTAAGCTGGAGAGGGCTAAACGTATTTCCAAGTTCATTATATGCTGTATAAACAGTCAGATCAGACTCATACTCATACGCTATATGAAAACCGCGAATCTCCGAGTGTTACACAATTACACTACATCTTCGACTATAAGTGAGTTTTCTGTTCTTCATGAGAGTTTGTTTCTCTACCAAACACTGTATCCTCCTGTCCATCCCTTTTCTCCCTGACATCATTAGCTCCAACATGTTTTGCTGAAAGTCGATAGAACAGGCTCAGATGAAAGGATTGGAGATTACGTGTTCCATCTCAGAAACAAAGCCGCCAATTTGTTTGTCTGTCTGTACTGAGGGGTGATTTAGCAGCTGACATTTTCTTCCCTCACCAGACAAAAATGAGGAAATGTGGTATAAAAACTTACGAGCTTCACATGAATAATCATAAATAAGAAAATAAAATGTTTGTCAAAAAGTCATAAAACATTGAGTAATGTTGTCTTTGTCTCAATGCATGTCAGGCATATTTGTCTTAAACCGCACCTGCCAAAGCTTGGCAGCACTTACTGAAGAGATGAATGGTGTGATAATAGCAGGGGTGATTAATGCAGTAATAATGAGTGATGTGAGTGGTGCTGATGGGAGTGCATTAGCCTTTGCACTGTTAATCACTGCTGTACGACTGTCAGAAACTTTCCATGCATTCTCTGACAAATCTTTTCTCTCACACGTAAATGTGACTGTGGCTGAAAGGAGAACATTGTCTAGACAAAGTCCAACATGGACTCCATAGTGTTGTGGCTGAACTGTAAAGTACCTTTAGACACAGACTCACCATCATAAAGTGCTTCACTGAACACCACAGAAAATCCTTCCTTCCCATCACACTCTATAACTTCTCCCCCTGTCACACACCCACCTATCAGGCTTCATAACTCCTCCCCCATCACACAAACATCCGTCAGACTCCATAACTCCTCCCCCTTTCACACACCCATCAGACTCTATAACTCCTCCCCATCACACACCTACCCATCAGACTCTATAATTCCTCCCCTTGTCACACACCCATCGATCAGACTCCATAACCCCTCCCCCTGTCACACACCCATCAGACTCTAACTCCTCCCACGTGTGCTAAAACATTATCATTATATGAAGTATTTTATTATTATAAGGTGTAATAGTGTTGCCTTGAAAACTATTAATTTGCCTAGTTAATTACACTAGTAAATTACTTAGCAGTAATTTATTCATCTAGAGGATTTATACATATATTTATATTTATTTTGCATATATAGAGTATTTCAGACTATTTCTGCCTAACTTTTAGTTGTCTTTTATTTTTAACTCTATATTTTATATAGTCTGTGTGTCTGTGCAGTAACATAAGTAATCCCCTTCAAGATCAATGAGGTTTTCTGATTCTGAATCTCCCGTCCCACTGTCAGCAGAGCAGTCCAACAGAGTCCAACAAAAAAATCATCTTTCTCAGCCTTTAATATATTCAAATGAAGCTGCAAATGCATCCCGCAAACTGTGCTGGGTTGTTTAGTGATCTTTTTTCTTTTTTGATTTACTCAGTTTTACCCTATTTTCCACCCTGCTAAAAAACTCTCCCCCTGTCATGCAGTGCTCCAGTGCTGGGCAGATGAAGGCTACCACATCTTTTCAAATGGCAGATGCAAAGTCATTGGACAGCTCAACACGTTTATAGAACACAACCTCCTAATTTAGATTAATCACCGAATAGTCAACTGTGCTGGAGAGCATCATGGAGTAATGAGTACCAGCCTACTTACCCATAGAGAGTGGGGTCAAATAGAAGGCCCACTTATGCCATTATGCCTTTTAAACTTATGCTCTCTTGTTTGGCTGAAACATTGTGGAGGATCAAACTTGTGATTCCCCAATAATGCCAAATTGTTGTGCCATCTGTTCTCTATGATATACTTGCATTCTCCTATCAACACCTTTGTACAAACTTATTAATGAATTAGAACACTAATCTTCACTTAAAGAACACTTAATATCACTAATAAGCAGTGACCTGTTGTTTGCCTAAGAGTGAGCCCACATTCATCTATAACCCAAATCTTGCAGGTTACTTATCAGGTCAGGATTTTAGATTTCCCACATCTTTTGCCATTTTTTATGTATGTTGTAGCTGCATTTTAATGATTTTTAATCTAATTTAAACTTCTTTTAAATCACTCATAAACCCTTTGTAAGGACAGTCTTATCCAAGTGATGGTGGTACCTTATATATAAACATGGACAAAAGTGTGTAACATAGCTTAGCCAAGTAGCTGTAGCCCATAGTGCTTCTGTAAATCTAATTATTACAGTTGTAATTAAACTATTAACCAGCATAATTCCGGCTTCAGAATGGGTGCTGTTTTTAGCTATGCTAGGGAGTTAGGGAGTTGCAATCAGAAGGTTGTGGGTCTGAGTCCTAGGACTGCTTGTGTCATTATTGAGGTTCCCTTGAGTAAGGTACCATCACCACACACTGCTCCCACTGCTCGTTGGTGGCAGCCCCCTGCATCACTTGGTGCATGGGTTAAATTTCACACAGTGCACTATGTTCAAGTGTGACTATAAGGGGTTACTTTACTTTCTCCATTTCATCAACAATAGTCTTTCATACCATGTCAGAACCCGCATTAGCATGTCTAACTGCCTCACTGCAGTTCATGGCGAATGTGTGATGATTGGACATGCAGTTTATTAAATGGTGGTGTTTAACCTCAATGGAGTCTTTTTGCTGTGCTCTTATGTAAAGTTTAGCAGTTTTCTGTGGTTCAATGAAAAGAATGAGGAATTTTCTGTTCTACTCGCAGTACGCCATGTTCACGATCGTGCTGAACATCACAGAGGCTCATGGAATAAATAAGGACTGCTGGTATGTTAATGACAGTGTTGCGTTCCCGACCCTGTGATTATTAAGTTATGACAGGTTTCTCACAGCCGCCAAAGCTCCTGTCCCAACATGTCAGCCACCACAGATGAGTGAAGTTTCTACTTGGTTGTAGAATAACAAGGGCGTCATAATATAATGAGGGGTATATAATATAGGGATCTGCATAAGTACAGTTTGGTTTTAGACACATATAAAATGAGTTCAGTATGGTAGTATATAGTGGTGGGCAAAAATGTAATATCTTGATAATTCAAGAATTTTTCACAATACACAATATGTCCCAATATTTATTATATGTATTTTCTGACAAAAGAGCACATATATAAAGTATCAAGCACTAAGAGTACAGTGGATTTTTTGTTATAGTACCTCTGTTACAGTTAACTACTGCAGGTACTGTTGGTACACTTGCACTAATTCCACTTTAGGCTAAATTGTTCCAAGCAATGAGAGATAGAATGTGTTCATATTGCTCAAATACCTTTTTATACTTTTATATTTTCACAAAAAACATAATGTTTTAGATGGCACCCCTCTATTTGCCCCCTCTATACTACTAAACATGTAATCAGTATTAGATTCAGAAAATTATTGATGATTGATTCTGGAGGAAACTGGTTATGCAAAGTCATACAGACACAGGAACAAAAAATTAATGTCAAATAAAATCTCTGAAATAAATACTATAGATGAATAACTTATGGTTAAATAGTTTACTAGTAACACAAATAGTACTGTACTATACTAAATCTGTTACTGCACATAATAGAGATCAGTGGTAGATCAGCAATATAGACGTACATAGTGATTTTGCACACAGTAAGACTATTGCACATAATAAGTAATAAGATACTGGACATAATCATATAAGCACCTAATTAGAAAACTGCACAATATTCCACACAGTAAGATTATTGCACATAATACTGCACATAGTGAAAATAAAGCACCTAATAAGAAAATTGCACTATATATTACACATAAAAATATAAAGTATTCTTAAAATATTCAGTGAAAGTTCAACTATATTACAGGTCCCTCTGTCAAAGCCAGCACTGATCAGACAATCAAATGGTCCTCAAGACCTGTTTTCCTTGCAGCAATACAATGTTGTTTTGTGATATTTTTCAGATACACATTAGCCAGTGCCATTTCAACAGCATTTGGAAACAGGACTATATGGATTGGCATTACAAAAAAGTGACTTAATCTGTTTAGATATGCAGTAAAATGAATAAAATGCAGGCATTTTAGCACAGTAACAGCTTTGCCTAAACAATAAACCTATCATTTGTTTTTGTTTTTAAATCAATCTGCAATATCGGTATGTAATAATTACATTTAGTTACGTTGCTTGCCAATACGTGTGTGAGGACCTGACCTACAAATTCATGTTTGTCAGTACTGCCTTAAAGATTTCAAAGGTGCATATCATATTAGTCCAATCAATATTAGTCTTACCCTTAGAGGATCTAATGCAGTTATATTTCTATTGTACATCTGTCATTATCAGACTCTCAGTGTTTTACCCCATGGTGTGGGCGAAGTGTTTACTGTGAAGAGATGTGAATTGTTTTCATACCAGGATGGTTCTTGCTGCTTTTTCTTTGCTCACTAGCAGCTCAACATAGTCACAACCCTTTACGCTCAGAGAGTCAACAGGATCCTAGTTAATAAGTTTAGAAAATATTATCTGATTCTATCCCTTAACACTCCCTAGGCATTCCCTATCCACCTGGCATTCATGTCTTTGGACTGTGGGAGGAACTATGAGAGTCTCAAAAACTAAACACTACTCTGAACACTGTGGTCTGAACATAACATTAATCTGGTAGGTCCACAGTGGTGTACGTTTACAGCATTTAGCAGATGCTTTTATCCAAAGTGCCTTCCATTTCCTAACTACAGGGGGCAGCCTCCCTGGTGCAATTTGGGGTTAAGGGTCTTGCTCAGGAACCCAGTGGTGATGTGCTGAAGGTAGGATTCGAACCCATGACCTCTTGGTCCAGAGGCAAGTATGGTCCCTACTAGGCCACCACCCGTTGGTGTACTAACTACATCTCTGGTAGCAGCTCTTTTTTTTTTTTTACTTTGTTTATCGGGCTTTACAGCAGCATGATTGCCAACATAACATTTATAACAAGTTACAGATAGATACCTCGTAAAACCCACAGAACGGTAAGAACCATTCTAGAAATGTATAACAGTAAGGGAGCAACTGTTAAAAAACAAAAAACAGTAATCTCGCACTCCTGTGTCAGACATAAATATTCAAAGAAGCAGCATATCACCCACATCACAATAAACACAACAGAAATCTCCAGGCATACCAAGAGTCACTTCAGTCACGGATGAGTGAGAGATTCATCCTCCTCGGAAAAAGGAGCTCCATATTTTCTGAAACTTACTGGCCTTCCCATCTCTGGAGGCCCTGTGTATTATATTGCAATGGTTAAACTGAGTTCAAGCCACTGGGTTACAAGCACAATGTGTAGCATCACTACCTGACTATTAACATCAGATAAAGTTTTGTTTTGTTTTTTAATGGGATTTTCAATGCTTTTTAACACTCCAGGAGATTGGAAAGAATGAATTTCTATCAATGAATTTCTAATTTTCCTTTTAAATCCTTTAAAAAGTCACACGAACAGATCGTGACACCAAAAATGAGCTATAAATATGATCATTTACAGCCTTTCAGGTCAATTCTTTTTCGAGGTTTGTGGCTTTAGCTCACTTTTTGGACAATAGCTCAACAGCCACCTTGCCCTAGTGGACACTTTACCTTGTCCCATTATGATTCATTTATGGAGTAGCTTCATTTAATGTGTGCAAATATCTAGCACCTCCCTTGCCAATATCTGGGAATGTGAAAGGTTTATATTCCATATTTTGGGAAATTTCATCCAAAAAAAGCTGCAGCTGCTGCTGCTTAAGCTTTGGTCATTTTATACTTGGCAAAATGTGCTCCCTTACAGTTTCATAGGGCTTGCTCAACAAAATGGTCATGAATAGCCACTCAAAATTCAGCAGCCAACACGTGTCCAGGTGAAC
>JBBPDC010059244.1:0-19111 GCA_037974485.1 Hemigrammopetersius urotaenia
TGACTACGCGCACCATTCAGCGGAGCTTTTATTTTTCTATCGGATCTTCGGATCACATGCGTGCCGAACCGTGGAGAGGGATCTGTTCGGATCACGGATCAACAGTGATCCGTTGCACCATTACAAGCAAGGGTATTTATTTACCTCCATCTTTGTGAGAGGGCTAGGCCTACAGTTAAAATGTATAAATATAACCTTAATGGAACAAACTGAAACTAATGCACATTTTTTTATCCTTCTATTTATTTGGTAACTTCATAAGAGACACTTTTCTCTTTTGTAGCTGATTGTGACCTATTGCCTTTTGTTTTTTATTCATAAAAATGTGACATTTTCCAGAGTGAATGTTTATATCAATGACAAGGAACCTAGTCTAATGCATTTTGTGCATCATGGTTTAGTATTAATCCATGTTTAAACCTTAGAATGAACCAAACCATGGCTTCTGTGCATCATTACACCCCTTTAAAACTCTTAAAACACAAAGAATGGGGCTGTTTTACACAGCATGTGATAAGTGTGTGTTAGATGTGATTTGTCACAGATATGTAGTTATTTACTGAGATAAGAGTCCCTTGGTTTCCAGCACAAGGTTTTGGAGGAGCTTTCAGCTTCCCATCACAGTAGCTAGCACTACAAAAAAAAGGATTTTAAATAGATGAGATTTCACATACAGTGCACTCTTCTGGACAGGTAAATTATAAATTATAATTATATACTATATTTACACATATAAGAAACTGATACCACAGTGTTAACTATATTGACATGATACATTTTCAGCTACTTTGAATACTTTCAGATATGACTGGTCATCAAGGAAAACAAAAACTATTTTTGTTTTATATGCCCAGTCTCAAAATAAATGAACCATAAAAGGGGGGGGGGGGGGCACTCACCGGTATGCACATTTTCCATCAGCTGTTTTTGTCGTAATGGTGACATGAGCTACATGACTTATACTTGCAAGAGCCTACCAAACATAACAGGAGACTTAGGGGAGATACATGTGTCATACATGTATAGAAAACACACACAGGGTAGTGCACCCAACTCCTATACATTGCACAAATGTTAACTACACAGTACACTCTCCCATACAAGCACACATACACATGGTCTTTGCCCTTTTTTCTAATACAATAATTGCTTCTAACTTTGCTTGCTACAGATACTTGGAGGCTATCCACTGATTTCAGACCATAGCTAGGAGTGCAAAGTGCACATATTTACAAAAGGAAAGAGAAGTTTTACTTTGAACTAATACTTTGTTTTTTTTATTCATCAAACAAGACTAAACTTGATTTATGTGCACGTAAAACAACACGTAATTTGACTTTATACATTTGCATTTAATAACAGTTTTTGGTATAAATGCATCCTTAAGAGGAATCCACTATATAAGCATACCTCTCCTCTGAAACCATAAGTACAAATAGATGTGAGGTCCTCAAAAGTCTGAAGTTTGCTTGTTGTAAACCTCTCACACACAATTTCCATGTCTTCTTTCTGCCAAACAAAAAATATATAATAGAACAATGGGCTATCTTTATGTCAGTGAATGAACTATACCACATCAGGAACAAAACGTGAATATCTTGAAAAAACTATTTTGCTACCAAAATGAAGTAATAATCTGGTGGACTCCAGTTCTCCTGCAGCTCACCCTTATTCCAGCGCCATTGTCCTGAATCTGGATCAACTTTAATCCTCCATCCTTGACAGTAACCTGGATGTTGGTGGACTTAGCATCCAGACTGCAAACAAAGTATTCATTTGTGGCAATAGGATCAATATATCGGATGTTCAATGTTTCTAAAAAACACCCGACAGAGAGATTCTACAATACATTGGTATAAATATTTCAGCTCAAAGACCTTATTTTAATAGTTTTGAGGTAACATTTTTGTTACTCTATTGATAGGAGAAAGGGGAAAAGTATCCTAAGAAAATCTTTCTCTGATTTGTTTTTGAAAACATCCCTACCCTGGTTCCGAACACCACCACTGCACAGAAATGTCTCGACAGTGTTCCTTCCACAACTTCGAGCAAAAAATATGGAATCGCTACTCTTGTAGGCTGTTCTTTCAGATATGTATAATGATAATCACAGATATGACATAAAACAATTGTACTTAACAGCTAAACATTTTGACTTTGTAAAAGACGCCCCCCCCCAAAATTTTTTTTTAATTAATAGCGCATCTTTTTTCAGATCAAGTACTGAAACTCTATTAACTGAAACTCAATGCACATACACACCAACAAAATCACACACAAAGAACTTAAATCAACTAAACAAACTGGACCCCAACACAGTATGCTATTTTGCACTACAAGAACAAATATCTATAAAACACACAATTTGTTAGGTATTTGTATGTGTTGCACAACACACTTCATATTGTCTACCTCATGCTAAATTTGCACAATTCTGTCTTGTCTTGTCTAATATTCCTGGCAATAACTTGAACCACACATTCACTTTTGTATAGTCTATTGTCCTGTCTTTGTTTATTATACAATAGATAGTTAATAAAGAAACTTTAGTTTAGATGAGTATTTATGGGTAATGACTAGCTTTTTATTTATGGGTAATTTTTAGTTCCTAGTTTTTATATTCTTATATTTATATTTATTTCTTAGACAGAATGCACCACGCAGTCTTGAATCTTGAAAAAATACACTTAATGATGAGGAAAAAATTACACAATCACATAATAATTTACATTTCTACAATAAATACCTACACCAGTCTAATTATGCAAATTAGTCTGCAATTAAAAGAGAGTGCTCGTAGAGTCCTTGGTGCACCTGGCTGATTGTCAAGAAACATGGCCCCAACAAGAGAAATGTCAGATGAGATAATGGAAAGGAAGACGCAAGAAAGTAATTCAACATGGAGGGTGGTTCCCAACACAGAGGGTGGTTGGTCAGCTGCATCAATAACTAGGAGCAAGTACAAACAAATTGGGAAGGTTGTAAAAGGCAAGCATACCCATAGACCAAAGAAGACATCAAAGCATCACTTAAAGCAATATGCCTTGAAAATAGAAAATGCAAAACAAAAGAAATGAAAAACAAAAACAAATGGGCAGAAACGGGAGTCAATGTGTGACCAAACTATAATAAATTGGCTGAAGGAAATGGGATTTACGTAAAGAAAAGCCAAACGTAAACCATCATTAACACCTAAACAGACGAACACAAGGTCACAATGGGCTATAGAGCAGGAGTCATGGACTCTGGATGATAGTGGAGAGATGAGTACTGATGATGCTTGAACCGTTTGAAGAAAACCAGGAAATTTCCAGTCATTGTACTATTTTCTCATTCTATAAATTGAAAGTATGGAACGAAAAGTCCTTTTTAAGGATGATTATGCATCTTGCCACCGAGCAAAGGATGTTCAATCTTTTTTTCAGGAAAGACATATCAACTCAATTACACAGCTCGCAAACTGTCCAGATCTCAGTCCAACAGAAAATGTATGGTGGAAATTGAAAAAAAATGGTCCATGACAAGTTTCCATCCTGCAAAGCTGATCTGTCAACTGCTGTTCGAGAAAGCTTGAACCTGATAAAGAATATTAGTTTTCTTTAGTGAAGGTAATGCCCCAAAGATTTCAAGCTGTCATAAAAGCCAGAGGAGGTGCAATAAAATACTGATTTGCATAATTAGACTGGTGCAGGTATATGTTGTAGAAATGCAAATTACAAGGTGATTCCATAATTTCCCTCCTCACTGAGTGAATACTTCATATGAAAAAAGATGTGCCATTAACTACGATCAATTTAATTTTTAAAAAGTATTTTTACAGGGTACCTAATGGTCAGAGAGTTGCCCCTGCGATCAGAAAGTTATGGGTTCTGATCCCATGACTGCTAGTGATACCACTGAGGTACCTTTGAGCATGGTACCCACACACTGCTCCCCAGGTGCTGTGATTCTGGCTCCCCGCTGCAGAGACAGAATTTTACATCGTTCACGCCGTCTGCTGTGGTAAATTCGCGTATGACAAATTGTCACTTTACTTCGAAGGATTTGATAAGTGGCCGATTGGCTGAGAGTCAGTGAGTTGAATAAAACTGAAATTAGTGAATTAGTGAGTTGGGAATATTGATTCCCCGCTAAACGTATAGAGCAATTGTGGTCTAGGGTTCCAGGGTTTCGGAAAGTGCATTCGACTCTCTCACTGCATTACTGCACTAATAAAGGAAAATGTAGAAAATTAAAGTCTCCATACAGCTGAGATAACTGACAAAATACAGCGTCTAAGTTTAGAGCAGCTAACTTACCAGTTTTCAATCATTTCTTTGATGGCATTTGCAGGCCGTTGAATAACTTCTCCAGCAGCAATACGGTTCACCACGGTTTCATCAAGTCTTCTAATTACGCCTGCCATTACGTCTCAAGCGTTTTGTTTCTAAAAACAGACGTGAAAGCCTGAAATAAATCCCCTCAAAACAATCGCCGGTGAACACCCCTGCAGCCCAAATCCGCGGGCACAAGTGAACACTGCTTACAGCCCCAAGACCCTTAGGTAGCTGTCATATGCCTGTTTTTACTCATACACATGATACGCTGGGGTTGGCGCTGTGAATATTTTTTTACTATTATTATTTTTAATTAACTCTTTATTTCCAGTCAAACCAATTACGTTTCAATTAATAAACCATAAAAACAGATTTAAAAAAAGTACAAAATAATTAAATAGAATAAATTAAAATAAAATGAAATAAAAATAAATGAAACACACAATGTCAGGGGTTCATAACACAAACAACCAGCTGAAAGAAGAATCACGGAAACCAAATAGAGGAGCATATACTCACTGTTTTGATTGCTTTTGCATTGTGAGAATGTTGTATGGATACATTTTTGGTTTCACAAATGAAGTGTTGAACAGATGGTTTAGAGAATTTTGACTTGTGAATATGAAATGTAGCTAATATTGTTAATAAATGAGTTATATATAAAATTGGTCTGCTTTTTTCACTGGGCATTTGTAGAAACCAAACAGTGGCGCAAAATGGGTATGCAGCATATGCGGTGCATATGGGCGCCAGGGGGGGCGCCAAAACAATGGAAGGACAAAACAATATCATTGGCATTTATATTTTTAAAACTTTTTGTGCTTTTAAATCATGACTATGCTCTAAATTTGCTGTTTTAAATATTTAAGAAACGTTTTGCCTGGCCACTGGCAGTAGATGACCGCGACGGGGTGGGGTGGGGTTGTTGTTTCCTACCCCCCAAAAAGAGTGAGTAGTTGCGCCCCTGAAACCAAATAACTTTTCAAACGAGAGCGAAAAATCTTGAAGCAAATAGGACATTACATTAGTAAACATTAGTAATTTACATCAGTAAATTCTTGCCAGACATTGCGCTGTGAATATTTTTGTCACTACTGTTTTCATTAGTTACGCTTTATCAGAAATGTTGTATTTCAGCTTCCATAATGAGTGAGACGAGATCAGATTACATCTCATCGCTCCCGACTCCACGTACAGTGCGGTAATTAAATTCTGGCTTCTACAAGCAACTTGTGCTCCATTATGAAATTATTTTTTCCGTTTTCCGAGAGAAAAAGTAGATTAAAAATAGCCGTTCAGTTGCGTTTCCCCTAGCGCTCTCTGGCGTTTTCAGGCATTTTTTGACATCGTAGAAAGGCCTCATAAACTTGACTACTAATCCTGGCAGTCACTTGGCTCAGTGAAATATTCTGCTGCTGAGACATTTAGTTTCGAATGGCTTAAAAAAAACGAAACCATATTTTTAGTATATATATATAAGCACCCATGAAATTAACATGGTTTAATAAGATTTTTTTTTTAGAAAATCCATGAAAAGAATTGCGAGGTGGTGAGTCTGTATGGAATGACCCATCTGCAAGTAATCAATAAGGAAGGGAAACTAATATGCAGAAGGAGTGGTGATAGCCTAGTGAGAAGGATACTATGAAAATGAATACGGTAACTGTTGCTCTGAGTGGACATTGGTTTTGAAAGCTTCCATCAAACATTACTGGCACTATGAATTCCATTAGGTAGCGTTCTCCTTTGCATTGCCCATTGGGATCTTAGGCAGATGCTCAGACATGGAAACCCACTTAATGTAGTCTCTCACACATATTTGTTATGCTTCTTAGGACCGGAAGACTGTAGTGAGTGAACCAACAGATCATACCCACTAGTCTTTTGCAGCACTGTGCGGGTTTAGGTGGTCAATGCTGTCATTTCACAATACTTAGCACCTACAGTTAGCCAGGGCAGATCTGGAAGGGGAGAAAGTTTACAAACTCTCTTTGAATTCATATATGTCCTGCACTCCACCTGACTTGTGATTAAAACTATCTTAAGTTATGTCACGATTCCGGTCTACGGCCGCTAGAGGTCGCTGCAGGACTGTGGGATAACATCTTTCACTCTCAGCTGTCCGCAGTTACCTTGATGGGGGATTAGTTCTTGAAGGGTATTTAAGTGGTGATTTCACCAGAGGTGTTGTGTAACGTTAAGGTGTTCTCTTCTTCACTGTCTGTGTCCTTCTCAGCTTGTTTTCTTGTCCTGGCCGCCGTGCTTTTTCTGTTTCATTTTTTTTGTTCTGTGGTCATTAATAAATCCACCTCTATAGAAGTCTGTGCTTGTGCCTCCTCTCCATCTCTGTCTGGACAGGGCTGTTATGTGACAAGTTAAGCTTAAGATTTGAAAATAATATTAAATTATTCTAGTTTGAAACCACTGGACATATTCAGTATGATGACTATATTCAGGTTAAGTTTTTTCAAGTATTAGTTCTGTTTACCAGCATGATTTTACACTGATTTTCATCAAAGTTCATCAAATGTTCATCTGAGCGATCATCCACAATGCCCTATTTCACTATTTCACTATTGTGACACAGAGGTTTTAAGCAGTAAGATGCCTGTGCAGAGTTTTTTTTGCAGGGTTACCAAGATAAATCCATTAGCAAACAGGAACAAGCAGGATAATACATGGAAGCACAAGAAGCAGGAACACTGGAAAAAGGGAAACTAGTATTTATAACATGTTAATGCTTGCATGTATGTTTCCTAACAATAGCTTATCTGGACAGGAAGTGGAACTGGAGCTATAGGATACGCAGGAAATAAGGCTGGGGTGGTGATGTTCCTCCTCACTGCTGTACACCATGTATACCTTTCTCACCATAATCATGTGGGAAGCCTGTTTGCTTTGAACTCTACAGTGACAAATGAACTGTATCCAAAAAGCTATTGGACAAAATCTGCTCTTGCTGCACGCAACATCTTCCACATGTGTCCCACGAGAAAAGTTCCCCTCCTACAAGTGTACAATCTATTTTACTGTTATATCAGTCATATTATAAAGCCATGGTTGAAATGAAGGTTGTGGTTCGTGTAACATAGAGGATAATAAAAGATCACATGTAGAAGGCTGGAGTTCAATTCTTTGCCAGGGCAAGCACATTCTGCTAAGCCAGAAGAAGAGTCCTTGGGCAAGACACAACATTATTTTATATTCCTCTGAATGAGTGTGTCTGCTATATGTGTGAATGTCATGCAAACTGAGCATAATATGTTATAGTTGCACTTATCTCTTGGGGTAGCTGGTGGCCTAGTGGTTAGAGCCATAACCCTGCGATCAGGAAGTTGTGGGTTCAAATCCCAAGGCTACCAGTGATGCCTCTGAGGTACCCTTGAGAATGACAGAATGTTCATTTGACTTAGACAAGTTCAAATATCATTTTCATCTCCTTCTGAGATTATTCTATGAACATCACATGATCTAGCATTTTTGGAGAAAATAAGCTAAAATATTTTACTAAAAAGTTAGTTAATATGTTCAAATAATATTCTTACTAAAATCACAAAAGAAGTATTTTTTACAATCATATACATTAAGAAGACAATTTTGCCATAATTTTAGCTTAACTGCCAACCTAAGTATAATTAAATGATGTGCTGCATAGTAATCTGGCATTTCTGTGCAATTTGTTGCTGCTGATTTGTGATAGTACAAACTTACAGAACATCTATGAACCTCCATGCTCACTTAGATCTCAAAGTGCTGGCTATCTAGTAATTCCCAGAATTATGAGAGCTACAGCAGGGGAAGAGCCTCTTCAGATAAAGTCCCCCAGGCTCTGGAATACCCAAATAATGTGTCGGACTCAGACACAGTCTGTGTTTATGTCTAAGCTGAAAACCTACTTGTTTAGTCAGACTTTCCAAAGATGAACTTGTTAGATGAAGGGTGTAGAGATGAGGAGGTGATAGGCACAGAGAATTCTAGCAAACTGGCATGCTGGTTCTGTTGTTCCACCACTCCTCACATTCAATCAAGCGTCTCAGGGTGCTCTCATGTCTATCTTGCCCTTCAGCTCTGTTGGTTCTAGTGAGTCACAACTTGCGCTCGTTAGAGTTATAAATTGTGCCCTGTAAACTTAAACAGAACTAAATCTGTTTTCTGTTTGTCTCCCATAACTTTATTGAGGGGAACCACTGCCCACCTGTCTAGCCTGACAGATGATCATTGGGGCGCCAGGTCACCGCCTCATCCCGGATCTCCAATCGCTGGTGTCCTCGACTGGTCTGGCTGCTTTTGACTGCTGTCCAAAAGCTTAGACATAGACTTTTGTTGTTGTTGCAGTGAACTAGAGGCTCTCAAACTACTCCAACAAAATCTACCTCTCCTGACTACCTACTCTGCTAGCCATAGACTGTAAGTCTGTACACATAGGCCTTCTATGGTTAGTTATCTCTCTTTCTCACTGTCCGTCTCAACCAGAAGAGGATGTGTTCCTCTTTTGAGTCATATTTTCTACCAAGGCTTCCTCCTCCAGTGTCATCCGTGGCTTGCTCACTAGGGGCTCAGACTTGCTTCTGTAAAGCTGTTATGTGACAATATCATCTTTAAAATGCGCTACATAAATGAAACTGAATTGTATTGAATGGGATGGACAAACAGGGAGGAGTCCCGTGCCCTAGCATAGGCAGGGGCATTTATTCAAGTAAATCTGCTTTCAGGGCAGACACAGGGTGAACAGTGTCTAGGGATTCATTCAAATGGGTTATGAGACGTTTAGGACCTAATGATAAAATGACCAAGATTCACTGACACTCAAGCTTTTTTCCTTTTCTTGAAAGAGAACCAATCAGCAGCAAAGGAGAAGGTGAGGAACTTCATAGAGGCAGGTATGAAGTAACACAACATGCCAAAGTCTCTTACTCATAGTTTCAGCATAGTCAAGGTCAGAGTGAAACGAACCAAATGATTGTTGACCTTCGTTCTGTTAAATATCAAGTGGTTCTTAGACAAATACTGGTGCTGTTCGGCAGAAAACTAAAACAAGGTCACTGTTGGATTGTTGAACTGTCATTTTTAAATGACTAATCTGTTTTATTGCCTTGGGTGCTATAGGTGAGGCAAAATCAAAGACATGATCATGATATGTGAGGCTTCAACAGTCAGGAGCATGCAGCCTGTGTAAACATGCCGTTTGCAGTTAACAATAGACATGTAAGTCAACTTGCATGGGCTGCACACTCTGGAGGCCTGCACTTACTATTTACTGGACCCACAAAGTAACAACAGGCATATCAACACTAGCCGTACTTCAAGTCTTTTATGTTTGAGAGTCGAATTCTGCATGAAAGTGAAGGGTGTGAACTGTGAAAGAGGTGCTGTAGGGCATGAACTACTTTACCTTTTGCTCTCTGCTCCACAAACACCCATATTGTCACATGAGACAGCATGAATTTTGTGCAGCAGTGGTTCATAATATGGTGCTATTTCATTTTCACTTCATAATATGGTGCTATTTCACTTCACTGAACAGCAAAGTCTTTAGCACTTTAATATCTAGACCAGCAAAAATATCTAGACCAGCGAAAAAAGAACATTGCCCGTAAAATAGGCCATTTTAGGAGCTAAGGTGTTTATAAAAGTGCACAGTAGAAAATTACACATAATGTTGGTTTATTTTGCTTCAAGATCTGCAATCCTACTAAGTGAATGTTGCTTGTCCCATTAGCAAGCTTTATTATTTTCTCTAGATTTTGTACGCTACTGTGTTTTGCAGTATGTTATTGATGTTGTGTAACGCCTCTCCAGTCCAGTTCTCATAGTAAATTATTAGTCAGTGATTTTGTGGAACAGCCAGCGTTACCAAATGTAGGGAAACTTTGAACGCAAGTGGTACTTTAATTCACATTTCCAGTGTTTAAAGAGTCAGCAGCTGAGTTAACACGGAGTGGTCTGTTTCCGTTGACCATGTAGGTGCACCGAGCGACATACTCGCAACATTTTCTCCGTTTCTGTTTTTCTTTTGTCTCGACAGGGAGGTGGTCGAGTGATTTCGGAGCGCATGAAAACAGACTGAAAAGGGGACAAGAAGTTTGTCCTCTTCCTCTGACATACCGCGGCTGTGTTGCCGTGAACAAACTGGTTTTGGCAGAGAGACTGAAACTTGTTTTCCTCAAGACGAGTCCTGCCTGCCAAGGGAATGTAGCATTTCGTCAGACGACGGGACTATAACCCGGAATAAGCAGAACATCGCCTCGGTGGTAAGTAATGAGGTTTTTTGAACATTGTTTTTACCACTATACTTTTACAAAAAGCTTTCGTGGTGGTTTAGGCTTTACTAAATGTGGCGCAGTGCTGAAGCAAACTGTGCTTCGCTTTAAGCAACAATGTCTAAAGTACGTTGCCGTTAAATGTTTACAAATCTGCCGAAAGTTTCCAGGCTAATATACCGCCAGCGGCTCATTCTTTGGGGAATTCTTCGAAGGGTGGTGTGTCCTGTTTTAGAGTGTTCATAATAGCTCATATTCATATGTCCAAACTTTTAAGTTAATGAAGGCATTGTGGGCTTCTTTATTTTTTTCTGAGGACACACCCATTATCCTCCAGTTAGCCACCTCAATGTAATTTACAGAATCCCTGAAGAGTGCTAGGGCGAGAGAATGTTTCACTAATACTTTTTTTCTTGGCCTTCTATGTAATGAAGTTTAAATCACATGGGAGTTTGGGCTGTGATGTTATTACCTTTAAATGTATCTACCTATATACAGACATGGTGTATTCTTTAGAACAGTGGTTCCCAACCTTTCTTCCTTGAAGCCCCCCTTGCCTGTGCCCAAGACAAGCCAGACCTCCCAACCTCCTACCCACATACACGATCAAAAAGAATAAAGTGATTAATTAACTTTTATTTGCAAACAATAAACAGTTGTAGGTTTTTGTTTATACTCTTACACACACACACACACACACACACACACACACACACACACACACACACACCTTACATAAGGCACAAAGATAGCCTTTCAGAGATGTATCAGCATTCAGACAGTTACCTTAAACAGGGGAAGTCTGTTGATATTCACATGCACATCATGTCAACACCTGTTATTAATTACAATAATAACAAACATCAATAACAATAAACAAGTTATTCTCTACATTTTATAATGTGTACAATTATAATTTTGGTAACCTCAGTGCAGACAAAATTGTGTGCACCCCCTGCGATCTCTAGCGCCCCCCTAAGGGGGGGGTCTGGACCCCAGGTTGGGAACCACTGCTTTAGAAGAATATTTGGCTCTGATTCTGAGTTGCAAGAGGTGATAAAAACTGTTTTTCGTGCACTCCCCAGGCTGGATATGGCTCATCGATCTCAGTGTTCCTCAGCAGGGGACAACCCTCTGCACCCTGACTACTTGCCTCCACACTACCGTGAGGAATATCGCCTCGCTATTGATGCCCTAATCGAGGCTGATTTAGAGGGCTACTATAGTTCCCTACAAAAATTCAATGTGGTGGACTTCTTATCTCGGCCAGAGATTGAGTATATCAAATGCACACTGCTGGGTCCACGCCAGATCGCACAGCCAGATAGAACCACATACATGACTGGAGATGGAGAAGGTTCCTCAGACACATACTGGCCAATTCAGTCAGACTTAGATGCTCCAGACCTTGATCTGGGATGGCCACCACAACACAGATTTGTTGGCCCCACAGAAATCATAACACTAGTCAACCCTTCAGACCCTGAAATGCCAAGTATCAAGGAGAAGATTCGCAGAATGATCAAGAATGCACAACATGTAAGTTGCAATGCTATGGGTAAAAATGTGTACTACTCACATATTACATGTGCTGAGAGGGGTCAGGCAGGATCCTTCACAACCTGCTACATTGTTATTATTATTTATTTATTTATCATTTGTCATTTTTTAATCATAACTAGTAGGGCTGCACAATATATCGCAAATTTTCCATCATCGCAATATCAACATGCGCAATATACATATCGTGAGAGACTGACTGAACTGCAATAAATGATGTTTTACCAAAACTCTTCACCCAGTGCCACAGAGAAGAGGGCAGAAAAATCACTGGGCATTTTCTACATCTTCTGTGCTGTTGTTATAGATTGTTCCTTTTGCTATTTTTTTCTGGCTAAGAACGTACTATAATTTAAATTCTGTTTATATTTATTTAAGATTTAAAATTATAAAAAAATACTTTCAGATTTTTTTCAACGATGTTCAATAATTCAAAAGTTTTATGGGAGGCATTAAATGCTCTGTTTAAGTAAATTCTTTTAAAAAAAAAAAACGTATGGAATGGAAGTATTGCATTTCATTTCTTTTCTGCATAGACTAGTCGGTGCCTGGAGTCTTTTTACCACAAATCCAAAGCAGAAAAACATGAACACTATAAAGGCTAAATTTTTACTTATTTATCACATGTGATATCGCCATCACAGCACTCAACAACATTATCGCGTATTGCATGTTTTCCTAATATTGTGCAGCCCTAATAACTAGTGTGTGTAACCTATTAAAATATTAACATTTAGGCAGAGCCATTATGGCTTGTATGAACTTGTTTCAGACTTCATAACAAGTAAACATTGTCATTTTTTATGAAGCTAAAAATAAAAGACAAATATAATTTAACAAATACTTTTGTGTATAAAATTAGTAAGTGAGTTTTATATGAGGAGCATTTGTTTTTGTCAGCCAGGGGCCCAAAAGATCCTAGTGATTCGATTGTCTTGAACTCATTAAGTGACAACAGGCTCATTGTTATATGTCTGATGTGCCTTTCTTTTTGTGTTTATCAAAGGTGGTTGCAGTGGTGATGGACATGTTTACAGATGTTGACATCTTTGCCGATATCCTCAATGCAGCGATGCGCAAGGTGGCAGTTTATGTTCTCCTGGATGAAATGAATGCTCACCACTTTGTTGCAATGGCGAACAACTGTAGGGTTAATCTGGATGAGATTAAAGTAAGTATTTCTATGATAAAACATACATCTGAATTTATCTGAAAGATATATCTGAAATCATATATCTGAAACATGCTCTGGCGATACAGTGTTATGGACTGGAGCCTCGTAAAGTTACAGTGGCAGCAGGTAACAGTTACTTCGTGAGATCACATGTTGCGTTAGTTGCTAGGTAACAGACATAAAAGGCGATCATCGATGGTAGATCGCTTATTTATGATTCCTAACTCGAGATAAGATAGGATTCCTAAATACAGTTAGGATTTGCTTCTGTAATACCAAATTAAAAAAAAATCCTAACTTAAATTGTCCTGTCTTAACTTTATGCTTAAGATAGGAAGTTTCTGTAATATGGCCGCAGATTCCCACTCATTTAGAAGGTGCCACGCCAAGAAATTTGTCAAGTCAGCTTACCAGTATTGCATGCCTAACCCCGTTCATAAAGATCTAGTTTTACCCTAACACACATAATTGAACAAATTATAGTCTTAATTAGCTTTTGAATATCTTTGCCAGGGCAGTGGCAGTCTCATTCATTTCTCAGTGAAATCAAATCCTAAATTTTACAATCTTGTATTTCGAACTGAAAAGTCATATTAACGTGTGTTGCACACTTGAACGTGTATGTCTGCACGGACAAGAGCATAAGAAGTGCATTGTGGCGTGTGAGCAAGGGAGAGTAGGAGAATCATTTTGGTCTATTGTCTAAATGCAACCACAGTAATTCAAGTAATAACTACCTTTCCCCAAGCATGCCGAGGTGCTCAACAGTGCTGTGTGACTGGTGGTGGTAATCACATACTTCATGTAGACTGATGATACTGCTATACAACAAGTGAAGGGAGACAAAAGGATTATTTACACTGTTTGTATTTTCAGCTGTATATTATTTTACATTTATTACATCATGGTGATGTAGTTTGATTATTTGGTTTGTGAATGGAATAGAATGTGTTAGTGTTTAAGTAAACACTGACATAAATGCTTGTACAAACTGTAAACCTAGAGGAAGTAGGGTAAATGCCCATACTAAGCTCAAGTACCCATTAAGCACGCTTGTAACTTTGAACACAAATTGTGTAAAGAAAAAAGCTGCATAAAAACGTTGCCCAGAAGAGACCGCTCAGAAAATTTAATTTTTTACATACATCAGCCTTTATCTTGGCTAAGTATCACCATTTTTTTTTTTAAATAAGAGATTATTGTTTTTTTTTTGTGTTTTTTTTTATATTTTATTTAAGTTTTTTTGCATATAGAAACAAAGCAACATGTCAAACATATAAAGGCAATAATACACACCTGCATAAAACATACAAACAAGATGAATAAATAATATAAAAATAAATAAATACCTAAAAAAAAAGGAAAATTAAATACATAAATAAACAAATAAATAAATAAATAGGGGAACAACAATCACCCAGGGGGATAGCCACCCTACTGAAGTTAAATTTTCAGCTCACAATCACAATGATAGCATTCATCGGTACACAGCAGCACGTCTCTGCTTGGTCAAACCGTGCTAAGCAGTGATAAAAAGGGTTGCCATGTTGCATTAAAAGTTTCTGATCTCTGAGTGCTGAGACGAATCTGTTCCATCTTAATAATGAGAAATTAATTAAAGGTTTAAAAAAGCAATACATTATTTTCACAGATTTACAATGAGAAAAGCAGGGCAGAATTTCAGCTCCTGCCCCAAAATGAAGAGGCTTGTCATTTTTATCAAGAGGGTGATTAACCTCTGTTTTCCCCAAAACAGTTAAATACTTTTAATATTTTTGATCATTTATATGCCTCTCAATATGATGTTAATGCATTTTAATGCTTTTAGGCATAATGCTGTTTGACTGTTGTGACTTTCATAAAATGCAGAATAACAGTAGCAACTAAATAAAAAAAAAAAACATTAAAGCTTTGTATAATTCAAACAATCTAAGAGAGACTGCATATAATTTTCCTGTATAAATGCAGTTTATACAGGAAAGCTTGTGAGCTTATTTGGAACAGGGGTGTTCTTAAAGGGTACACCATGTGCCTTTTGCATTTAAAGCTGTATATCTTTGTAATTAATTACATTTTCTTAATATAAACTATTAAATATTATAAACTATTAAATAAGAGATTAATGTGTCATGATTTTTACCCAAACTGTTCAACCAAAGATTTGGGTGAGCTTAATTGGTATGTTTACCCCAATGCTTACTTTTTTTTTTACTTTTAGATGCATATCAATTGTGTATTAATGTTACTCTGGGTTGGGTTTAAGCATCCCTTCTTTCTGTACAGTTCCTGAGAGTTAGAACTGTCTCTGGGAGCACCTACTGTTGTCACACAGGGATGCGGTTCAAAGGTCAAATGATGAATCGCTTTATGCTGGTGGACTGCGGAACTGTTCTGAGTGGCAACTACAGGTGAAAGTATTTCTGTATCATTTGTGAAACCGATTTATGGACCTTGTGTCTTTTATTAATGTGACATATTTTGCAGCTTTATGTGGTCCTTTGAGAAGATTCATCGCTGCCTTGCTCATGTATTTACTGGACAACTTGTGGCGACTTTTGATGAAGAGTTTAGAATTCTGTATGCCCAGTCAGAGATGCTGGTTACTGAAACTCCAATGACATATGTCGAAGATATATACCTTCCTGGGAGACACGATATAGAAGGGAGTATGAGACAGTATTCACCCTTCGAAGGCATTTGTGCGGGATGGCCTGGATATTCATTTGAAGACCGTATTCATGTACAACCCGAAATATTCAGAGATGAATCAATCCGCAGATCCACAGATGAACGTCTTCCCCTTACAGCACACCTCACTCACCAAATAAGAGGGGAGCCTTCCTCTTCTGACAAGAGTGGACTTAGAGTAGGCCTAAATACAGATGTTGGTTTCAGAATGCCTGCGTATACAGGAAAACCTGATTATTCCCAGATTTATCCAGTTATCAGAAGGGAGCAACACATTGAGAGTGCCCACTATTTGAATCCAGAGTCTGGCTATGATATATATGGCAACTCTACAGACCAAAGCTACCATAATTTGGCTCCGTTTCCTGGATCTGAATTTCCTCGAGAGATGAATGATGCAGTAGCCCGTGGTGATAATGATCATGGTCAAAGATATCTACATTCCGGTCCTGCTGTGGAGTCAAAACCTCCTGGGAATTCATTAGTGCCCGTTGAGGCGCCACCCAGGAGACACAGTAGTATAGGCCAAAGTTACACTTGTCAGACCTCGCCAACACAGCCAAACCAACCAGATCAGAAATATTTTTCCAATGTTCATCGTAAACAACAAGACCAAAAAGAAGGACTACGAGATTGGAGGATCAGCTCCTACCTCACGGCACTTCAACACTCAGGACAGTATGACATGGCAGGTCTTCAGAGAACAGATTCTTATGATAATGTCCCTTATGCCATACAAGGAAGACCTTTTGAACCAGACATTTCAGACACAAGGCAAGACAACAGTAAGTTTACCAAGGCTCCCCCTTCCAAATTGAACACATTACCTATTAAGCCCTTTGACAATTTAACTCTTCCTGACAAGTCTCTTGACCTTCTAGTGGACTTAAATATATGTCCAAGAACTGCCAAACCAACCCCACCAACAACTTCAGAGTCATCAAACAATACTGAAGGGGATAAAATGGATGAGATGCAAAACAAAGAACCTAAAGAAACGAATTGGATTCGTGAAGAATTTGTGCGGACAAGACCCAGTCTAGGTTTTCAGAGGACCTCAAGATTGAGGAACTCAGTGATTTTTAACTCTAATCTGGAGCAGCACACTTCAGAAGACATAGGTAATTCACTGAGTCAGAACAATGGGGCTACCGCATTAAAACACCCCTCTGTAATTTCTACCTTGGATAAAAAGAGACCTGTTACAAGGGAACCATTTCAGTGGAGTAGGCTTGGAATATCTTGTGACGCGGCTTCAGATTCTGCACTTAAGTTTGACTCTGACTCGCCTAGTACAGATGAAACAGCTGAGACGGATAAATTTAAGATTACCAAAACTCTTGAAAAGGCCTCCGGCCAAGAAAGTAGCCCTTCTCAGAGTGTTCAAACTCAGGATGCTGTAACAGAACATTCACAAACAACTCAGCTCCCATCTGCTGTGCTGCAGAGGTCAGCGTCCATGGATATGAATGATCCTGATTGTAGACTTAAATATTTCAAGGAATTAGCTGCTAAACGCAAAGCTGAACTTGCACTAGCTAACCTGTCTACCAAGGACAAGGCCTCTAAAGAGCCTGTTATGCCAAAGAAGTCCCCCCCTAGTCAAGCAGTTGAAAAAAATGATCCTGCTTCAGAGATCCCCAAAATGCCACTGCCTGCAACAGCCATGCCACCTACATCTCCAAAAAGATTGCCTGTGGAGTCTATTAAAAATGATCAGGACTGGAATACAGTGTTTGGCTCACCAATCCTATCTGATAAATACCTAAAACACAAAGTATCCCCGGACTCCAAGGTGTTACTAGAACTCAGTTCTCCTAAATGTGCCAGTTCTTGTAGAGAAATTCCTGCAAGTGCCACAGATGCTGAGAAAATTAAGCTTAAGCAACAGCTAACTGAAGACTCATCCTCAAATACAGTAGAAGACAAAAGTGCCTCTGCTGCAAACCCAGCCATACATTTAAATACAAAACCCAAATTGACAAGCCATTCAAGTCCAAGTATATTATTAGAAATAAAATCACCTGAGGTTACTGATTCGGGAGTTTCTAGTTCCCCATCTGTGCTCCAAAAACCAAAAAATGTAAAACTCACCCTAAGAGACTCCATCTCCTCACGGGTTGCCACAGATGTAATTGCATTCCTTAGACCCAGCAGCAGAAAGTCAACCTTAATAACCACAGATGCTACTGCAACAAACACAGTCCATTCCCTGCAGCTCAATGCAACAAAAACTGATTTCTGTGCCACTGCAACAGAGACGAGCCTTTCCAAACTACTTGTTCCAGCAGAGACAGGACCTTCCCAAATTTCTGCTCTTTCAGAAACAGCACCTTCCCTACATTCTGCTGCAGCAGAGACAGGACCTCTCCAATATTCTGCTCCAGTAGAGACTTCCCAATATTGTATTCCAGCAGAGATGGGCCATGATGAAACGGTAGATACTACTCAGCATTGCACTTCAAAAGGGATTGGTCCTTATGAACATTCAGCTGGATCAGACTTTGTTGAAAAGACAGACACAATTCAGCATGCCACTGCAGAACAGACTGGTTCGTCCCAACATCCTACTCCAGGAAAAACTGGTTCTTCTGATCATCTCATAGCAAAAGAGACTGGTCCTGTTCAACATCGTATTTCAAAAGAGCACCAAAAGAGTCCTTCCCAGCTTCTGAATTTTACAGACCTTGATGAAATGACAGTCACTACTCCACATCTTACTGCAACAAAGACCAGTTCCTCCCAACATCTCACTGTAGGAGAGACTGGTTCCTCCCAACCTTCCGCTGGAAAGGAGATTTGTTCTTTCCACCATCCCACTGCTGAAGAGACTGGTTCTTCCCAACATTCTACTACAAAGGAGATTGGCTCTTCCAAAAATCACATTGCAAAAGGTTCTGGTCCTTTGCAGCATTCCACTGCAAAAGAGACTAGTAACTCCCACCATTCCACTTTGACAGGCCTTGATGAAAAGACAGTCACTCAGCATACCACTGCAAAACAGACTAGTCCATCCCAGGAGCCAAATTCAACAGTCCTTGCTGAAAAGACAGTCACTCAGCATACCACTGCAAAACAGACTAGTCCCTCCCAGGAGCCAAATTCAACAGTCC
>JBBPDC010059294.1:2500-11081 GCA_037974485.1 Hemigrammopetersius urotaenia
CTTTATAACTTCAGTGTGAATGAGTGGCCTGCCGGGGCTGAAGTGAGTGTTTTTTTATGATATGGGGCCATTTTTATCTAAACACAAGGCATACAAATATCTTTATTTTCTCATAACGGACTGAAGCTTTACTGGTTGTAGACTTGTTGGTTTGCTTCCTTATGAGTATGGAATTGGAAGTATAAAAGTTTTAAGATTTTTTGTATTCAAACATCATTTGAATACAAAATGACAAACAGTTGGTTTCTATGTGAGAGAAAAGAGAGTTATGGTAAGGCAGGTCATGTTGGCACTGGCGTTTCAGCATTTTTGGGCATTCTCTGCAATGTATGATGTTTTGAGAAGATAATCTTGGAAAATGAGGTTTCTAGAGCTTTCCTAAAATAGAAACATATCTAACAGCATGAATGTGAAATGGGCATTGCTTTCCTTATAAGGTTTTGGTGCTGTAATCGTGTGCCTTTTATACTCTCTCTCACACACACACACACACACACACACTTCCATGTTGCATGTCTCCAGCCAGACATGTAGAATATTTTGGAAAGTCTCCACAGACCAGTTGAGACATTTCTGATACACGTTCAAAGCCTCAGGACAGCATGCGCTCTGAAATATATGTTCCACTGAAAAATCATCTCCATTTAATGGGATTCCAGCCCTAATGGGCTTTGCTTAAAGTGGCAGTTTGGTGAAAAGTCAGATTTACACAATTGTCTCTCTGGGCCCCAAATGCACTGCAGCCAAAATGTGTAAGTTACTGGAGGTTTGGAGGTTAATACAGTACATGAAATTTAAACCCATCTATAAGCATGGTGGAAAATGCATGCCTCAAACACATTGTCCCATTGTTAAATGATATCGCTTAGACTCGCTAATTTGTCTGTTGTTTCGGACACTACATGACAATCACATCTACATTATATGAACAAAAGTATTGGGACCATTACACCAACTGGGACTTTAGTAACTTTCCATTCAGATTCGTGACTTTAATATGGAGTCGGTCCCCCTTTGCAGTTTCCACTCTTCTTGAAAGACTTTCCACAAGATTCTGGAGTTTCTGTGGGAATTTGTCTCCATTCATTCTGTAGAGCATTTATGAGGTCAGACACTGATGTTGGACGAGAAGGTCTGGATCATAATCTCCGTTCCAGTTCATTCCAAAGGTGCTGGATGGGGTTGAGGTCAGGGCTCTGTGTGGCCAGTCAAGTTCTTCCACACCGAACTCCTCCAGCATGTCTTTATGGAGCTCGCTTTGTGCACTGGGGCACAGTCATGCTGGAACAGAAAGCTTGGCGTTGTCCAAAATGTCTTGGTCTGCTGACACATGTAGCATTCACTGAAAGTAAAAGGCCCAGCACAAACCCAGGAAAACAGGTGTGTCCCAATACACTGTCTATATAGTGTATACAAATGGATAATAGTACATTATATGATACACTTATACAAACAAATTGTCCATTTAATTAATAGCAGCATGTCATACTGTGTCAGAAACCACATAAGTCTAATTAGTTGTCTGATGTATTTGTATAATGCCCCCAAGAATTATAGAAAGAAATGGACAGAAATAATCTTCAATTCTGTCAAAAAGCTTAAGCTGAAAGATACATTGCTATACTTCAGAATACTGGAAAACATGACATTAAACTAGTGCTAGGTCTTGAAAGCGCCTTTAAGTTATTGTTTCTAGTTGCAAGGTCTAAGGTGCGTTATGAAGAGACACCGAATCTGAGGGTTTGTGTTTCTGATGGAGCCTTCAGACATGCCTGGCACTAAGTGGGCTCATGCAGCGGAAGAGGCAGTGGTGGATGTGTGGAGCTGGACTGCTTTCAAAAGCCAGCTGCTGAACCGTTTAGCCCAGTTTACTGGAGCAACACTGACTCTGTAGCACAGCTGCAACTATCCAATTCATACCTGTTACAATGCACCTATCTGTATCCACACTAATTTCAGTACATCCATTCTACAGAACAGCAGATCTACAGGACCTGGTGAGGCCTTGGCCTGGATTCAGCTGCTGTACAGCCTACTTTGCAGTCAGTTTGCGTAATTATAATAACACAATACCATTGAAAAGTTTGGAAAAATACAAATCAAATTTTGTTGCAAAAACGGTTATAACATGATGCTAGTCTTATGCAAGTTAGAAATATGCACAGAATTATGAAGTAATAATAAGATTCACATCTAGAATTCACATCATATTTAAAAAATGGCTAATGCAGCTGTCAGGCAGAAAGTTATTATCGAACCTGTTTTGTTGATAGTTTGTAAAGCCAGTTTGTCAAGAACGTATGAGATTTTTAAAACATTAATACAAGTTCCCCTAGTCCGCCTATGGTCCTGCAGTGGCTAGAAATTGCAGTAAGGTGTAAAGAGTGCTTTGGTCATCCTGCTCCGCCGTTGAGAGAACGACAGCTCAGGTGGCCTGATCTGGAATTTGGCCCCCTGCGATGCCATACAGGGAAAGGTTACCTCCACTTTCTCATGCTTTGCCCGCCCAGAGAATTTTGCTCCACCGACTGTCAATGCTTTGTTTGAGAGACCACTTTTGCCTGTAGAGACATCATGGCTTGCTGTGAAGTATAGCAGTTGCTCAGTGCCTCTGAAGAACCAGTGGGTTAATTTTATTTTCTCTGGAAATGCGGCGACACAATACAGAGCTGGTCTTGCTGAATGTCTGAAAATTAAGTCTGGATCGGTTCCAGCTTTCCTTGGCTCAGCTACAAACCTCGGACAAGTGAGTCAACTTAACGCTATATAATTTTGTTGCTTTGCTGTATATTATTACCGAACTTTTCACCCTTAGAATGTAACATCATACAGTGTTACTACATCATTGTTGAACTTCACTTGCCTTTGGGCCATTGCAGATTACAGTGAAAATAATCTTATAGTCTTACAGGGGAAGATATGCATCACACACACATTATAAGCAGGCCAGTAAGTTCTTTTTTATCTTGTTCTTAAATCTGTCTTTCTCATTTGGACTCGGTCTTGACTTGGATTCAAAGCTCTTCGGACTTGGACTTGTCTTGGATGCGACAAAGGTGGTCTTGACTACAGCTCCGGTCAAAACTTACTTGCATAAAAGCAGTGTGAAGACATTCTGAGAGTAAAACCCTTTTACTATCTACCATTCAAGGCTGACACATCTCATAAAATCTAATACCTTCATAATAATTCTTTCTGTGGTCATGAGATGATCAATTAAACCCCTATGATCAGTAGATTTGGAACTGGGTTACATCCTGACATTCAGAGAGATAGAGGGATTAATAATAATTTATAATAATAATAATAATAATAATAATAATAATAATAATAATAATAATAAAATGTATTAAAATATGACTTGGATGTGGTTTGGAAACACTTTCAGTCCCTAATCCATTTAGAAGCTGCAGAAACAATTGTTTTTGATTTCAAAATTTTTTTAGTCTATAGGAATGTAGTCTCACCCATTCACAACGAACTTAAAGGAAGTATTTCAGCCATTAAAACAGCCATTTACTTGTACAAGTCTTACACACACAGTACTAAAAATGCATTTTCTTTTATACACATATTGGTCCTTTTATACACATATTGGTCCTTTTATACACATATTGGATTTCTATTGTTATAAACAATAAAATAAAAAAGCATTTTAATGGGTGCTGCAAACTGTTAAAAGGTAGCCTACAGTTTAAGTGTTCCTGTTCCTTATGTCTTCCATTTGACACGTGACAAGCCAAGATAAGATAAGTCTTTATTGCTCCCTTGGATGGGAATTGTCCATTACAACAACAAAGTGAACAGTACAGGAGAAGAAAGCAGCACAAGCTATAAATACCATATGGTATACATAAGATAACTGTATACTATTCAAATATATATATGTATACAGAGAGAGAGAAAGAGAGTGAAAGAGAGAGAGATTTCTATACATACATAAATACACATATATATATGTGAGTAGTTCCAGCTTAACCTTTGACTGTACCCCTGTTAGTGCATTTGGGAGGTGTTCCTGTGCTTCACGTGTGGTGTTTTCTCAAGTGGGTCAGTGCTGTAAGAGTCCCCTTCACTGCCAGGTCATACACTGGGGTACAGAATGAATAACACATGCTTGGAGGGGCAAATGAGGGGAGGGCAAACTCTCTCTCTCTCTCTCTCTCTCTCTCTCTCTCTCTCTCTCTCTTGCTAGATTGCCATATCATACTTCCAAGGTGCTGCTTCTTTTTCTCTGTTTAAAGTTTGTTTTGTTTATTCTGCTTCTTTGTCAGATGTTCTTCTCTCTTCATATCTAGTCACATGCTCAGTCACTCAGTCAGTCAGTCTGCAGCCTACCTTTTCTTCCTCCCTCCTTCTCTCTTGCTCAGAATGTGACCCTCTGGGGAAAGCATTATTCTGTCGGCAGCAGTCATAATTTCAGACACAGAAAAGAAAGAGAGAGAGGGATGAAGAGAACAGATTCATATGTGCATGTGAAGGGCTAATGAGTTCACTCACAGTCAGCTGCTGGTTTTCCAGAGGACATAACCACATGCACACATGGCCACTTTATTAGAAACACCTACCATGTTACAGCTAAAGCTCCTCTTTTTGCTGCACCATTCGTGTATGTTCCTTTGTTTCTTATTTGACACTCCTCTGTTCATTAAAGAAGGGTGTATACTACTGTGAAGTACTATTTGCCTTTTTTTCTGTTCTTTAACATTCATCACAATTCTTCAAACTAAATGAAGTGAAAGTGACCATTTGTCATACGTGAACACACCACAGCACACAGTGTGAACAGCACGAAATACTCCCTCTGCATTTAACCCATTCACCAAGTGAAGCAGTGGGCAGCAGGAACACAGCGCCCGGGGAGCAGAGTGTGGGGACAGTACCTTGCTCCGGGTACCTCAGCGGCGCCTAGCGGTCTTGGGAATCGAACCTGGACTTTCTGATCCCAGGGCGAATGCCCTAACCACTACCAGCTGTGGTTAGAGGTTTTTAAATAATCATTTGGTTCATTGAAGATAGTTATATAGAACCAATTGGCCATGTATTCGAACTCCCCATGTTTGATTACTGAGTAAATACAGTATAATCTTTCCAGCAATGTGAAGTGAACTTGGGAAGAAATGAGAAAGAAAGTGATTGATACATATCAGTCTGGGCCAAAGTCATTCTGTATCTCCTTCCACTGAACCACGGATTGCATAGAAACATCTAAGGAACTGCACGCCTTTCTCGACTCAGATAAGGTCAGTGTTCTTGTGCCCATTGTTCCTTTGTTAGAAAAAAACCAAGCTAAATGGGATCGACGCGACAGTTGCAAGAAAAATCACTGACGTAACCTGAGTTAAAGAAGGTAAAAAAACAGCTTTGTGTCCTTTATGACCTCATGATCAGGCTTAAGCTCAACTTGGTTATGCAGCAAGACAACTGTCCAAAGCACAAAAGCACCTCCACTTATGAATGGGTAAAAAAAATTAGGGCGATAGACTCTTCTAGTTAGAGTCTGGACCTGAACCCTATTAAGAAGCAAGGACCTTGGGCAGTTGATACTTAAAAGAACTCCAATATGGCTAAATTAAAGCAATTCTTTGAAGAAAAGTGGGCCAAGAGTCCTCCACAGTGATGAAAAACTCTGGTTTGGTTGCAGTCGTTGGTGCATCTCCTGGTTACTCTTTTCACAAGTGTTCAAATAATAAACAAATAACACTGGAGACTCTGGTAGCTGCTTTTATTCTCACTCTCATGTGCTTTTAAAACCACCACGGAGTTTAACGGTCAAATCCAAGTGTGTAGGCATACAGTCCTGTCCACTAAAGCTCTGTTAGCTCTTCACATTTCT
Organism: Hemigrammopetersius urotaenia; assembly: GCA_037974485.1. Taxonomy (NCBI): domain Eukaryota; kingdom Metazoa; phylum Chordata; class Actinopteri; order Characiformes; family Alestidae; genus Hemigrammopetersius; species Hemigrammopetersius urotaenia. The sequence goes on from JBBPDC010059294.1 coordinate 8,337, forward strand.
CATTCTGGCGTCAGTACACTTACCATGTGTTGCTCCCGAGTTCCTAACCTTAAGTCAGGCTTGTTTCTGTGGCATCTGACTTCGTGAAAGCAGCTGGCCTTGTGGGGAAATGAATCACTTCCATGTCTCTCCTCATCCCTAATTTAACTCTCCCTGATTTAAATCTCCCATGTCTGCCTGTTTCCACAGGTTTCCACACGAGCCAAAGAAAAGCCCTCGCTGCCCAGATAGGTTCAGCCGTATTTGAGAACATATGTTGGGCTGATGAGGCCAATAGCAAACACACAGTTTCCTTAGATTACCCATGTTCCAGCGGCCCACACTGTGGTCTGCAACTGCTTTCATGTGGCTTCCCGAAAACTGGGTAAAACTGAGTCATATGATATAAGAGGACAATGTAAACCATGCATGAATATAGAGAAGAAGTTTAGATTCTGCACTCATACACTCATTCATCATGGCGCAATTTGGAAACAATTTGTCAGTGAAATCCCCTTTACACGCGTGCATGTACACACGAGCAGCCACATGTGATCTGTGTTGCGTTCGGGTCGGGTTTCAACTTGTCTCGTCCTTCCACTTTATCATCTCATAAACTACGCACAGATTTCAAGCCCACATTCCTCTGAAACTAAGGGACTCCCTCTCATAGCACCTGATGCACATCAAATTAGCATGCTAGTCGCACAATAGCACTATCTTTAGTCTACATCAGTGTTGGCTTGTTGTAGGGCATAATACTGGTTGCTGGTTTGTGATAAAGTTGTTAAAATATCAGCTATTCTGACTGAGCTCACCTTGTAGTGTGTGCATAGGATGTTTTCTGTCAGCTAGCGAATTAGCTATAGCGTGATTTCTCTATAGCTAGCCAAAGGACACTTTATAATGAGGCCAAGCTAAACCATATGGGCCTGTCTGGCTAAACTATGTTTTTTCCATCATTTTCTAAAGAAGCGTGTTATTTTACTATTGTTTTTTTAATCCATACTGATTTGTGTTGCCATTTTATGTAGAGAGCTATTCAGTTGGTAGCCCATTTGTCATTATTTCTCAAAAGAAGTAGAATTATCATATCACTTTCAAATATCTACAAATATATTGAATAATCTTATACTATTCTTACAGCAGTTGGGAAATATATATTTTCCCATATTTCACTTGCTTCTTGGATTCTGGATGAAAGACATTTTCACTGGATCAGTTTGGTTATTAGCTTTGAGGTGAGACACTACAGGCAAATTGTAAATAGATATTACAATTAATTTGTTTGTAAAGGAAGTTTTATTTCGTATTTTATCAAATGAGATGTTATCTCATATTTTAAAAACATGATTTTTATATGTTTATTTGTATGCATATTTCATTGTGAAGTCACACTCTTAAATTAATGGTTTAATGAACACTGCACTGTGACTATAAAACATGTTTCAGGTCATTTTTGGACAAAGTGCAGCTGAGTGTGGAGAAACAATTTTATGAATGGGCTTTAGAACAGCATCACTTAGAGCGATCTCAACATGCAATATGTGAATACACATACAGTATATTAGTAATGCACATATTTGTATAGTCTGTATAGATTCTACAGGAATCGACATTTTTAGTGATAGTTGATTCATGATCAAGGCTAATGTGGGTGATGCAAGTTGCTACATTTTGAAAAATACAGGTAGACGTGAGAAGACTTGAAATAGAATAATTATATTGTGGTCCTTGTTTTAAGGAATTTAATAGATGCAGCTTCTGAAAAAATGTAAGGACCAAAATTGTAATTTCTGCCTGAAGGAGCCTGTAGTGTCACCGTTAAGGCTCAGCAGCTTTGGAGTGTGCTGCATAGTGTTACATTACAGTTGTATTGCAGTGGAATTTGGTATATATATATCTCATTGCTGATGTGGGTCAGATTGTCTTGCATGCTTGGTAACGAAAGTCTGGAATGCAGTCTTTTGTTTATCCTTTCTTCCTCTCTCCCCCTGTCATGGTGGTATGGTCACCATTAAGAGCCTTGTACTGCATTGACAAAAGTCAAAGGACTACAAGTTGAATTTGTGAAAATCAAATAGTTGATAAAAATGATTTGCAGCTGTTGCTGTTCACGGGCCCTCTATAGTTTTACAGGCTTATATCTTGTATTGACCATACCCACAAAGTATACTCTCACCGTAACATGTCGTCACCTTGCCCTCTTACTGTTAACCTGCGTCAGAGGCTTTGTTTTGGTGCATTTTTGAAGTTATCGTGCTTTATGTGTCCCCTGGTGATGAGGTATTTTCAGAATGCCCTGCCATAAACACAGACACCTGGGTTACGTAGACTTTTACAGGCCAGCTGGCCCGCAGAGCAGAGGGCAGGTATAGGGCAACAGCATAACAAAAACACCTCTCCTCTCTTTCCGTCATCTCAGCATTACCTAATCTTCCCAAGCACCCTTTTCGTGCACCCCCCAGTTTCCAATAAAAGTCCTTTTGCGAGTTCCGACCACACCTTCAACATATGTTTATGGTATGAAAGAAAACATAGGTTGGAGTTCTTCTTTCTTGAGCAAGAAGGTCCCAAGAAAGGTTACGTGCTGAAATCCCAGTCATTTATTTGGGTATTAGGCAACCTCCCACGACCACCAGGGGGGACTAATATGTATCAGTATATCTGTCATGTCCACCGTGGGACAGGGGGGGAGGGGGGGGGGGGGGGGGGGGGGGGGGGGGGGGGGGGGGGGGGGGGGAGGGGGGGGGGGGGGGGGGGGGG
>JBBPDC010059314.1:0-11080 GCA_037974485.1 Hemigrammopetersius urotaenia
TGTGTGTGTGTGTGTGTGTGTGTGTGTGTGTGTGTGTGTGTGTGTGTGTGTGTGTGTGTGTGTGTGAAAGAGAGATAGAGATATTTTGTAAACACCACAAATATGGCTTGAGCCATATCATTTCTTACAGCACTACTGTTAGAAACTTACTTAAAAATTGATTTAGCAAATCTGGAGTAACTGCAGTTGAAATAACATGTTGAGGTGTGAAGAAAAAAGATTTTCCTGCATATAGTGTCCTAATTCAGAGGCCAGCTTTATGATAAAGAGACGTTTAAGTCAGACATTGAATCAAACACGGAATTACTATTAGAAATGGACCGATAGAAATGTCTTGGAATAAAATTGTTAATGTTGTCAATGTCAGCAGATTGTTAATGGATATGCTTTGTGGCTGAGAAGGCAAGGAGGGAAATCCCAGTCATGTACAGTAGTGTGCGAAATTTTTAGCCACCGCTCATTTCTTCATATTTTGCTTCCAAAGATCCAATCTTTCTTGTATTTTTAATTTAGTCTTGAGGAAACAGTTCTCCAGGATTCCTAAAGGACTTTCAAAGACTCTCATTTTCTGTCCAGTCCCTGAACCTGACTAGTGGGGGCAGATGGTAGCCTAGTGGTTTCCTGCGACCAGAAAGTCTGTGTTCGATTCCCAAGACTGCTAGGCACTGCTGAGGTACCCTGAGCAAGGTACCGTCCCCACATACTGTTCCCCGGGTGCTGTGTTCGTAGCTGCCCCCTGCTTCACTTGGTGAATGGGTTAAATGCAGAGGAAGTATTTCGTGTTGTTCACGCTGTGTGCTGTGGTGTGTTCACGTATGACAAATGTTCACTTTCAGAGGAATGTTTTTGTTTGTTAAGCCACTGTCACACGCACCAGACCATGTGACGTCTGTAGGCACCGGAATCGACTCACGTAGGGTATTTAAGCAGGAAATTGGGTTTCCTCTGCACCAGACATACTCTTATGTCGGCCCAACCCAACTCAACTCCAATCTTCGTGAGTATTCTGGCTCTTTGGAGTTTCAACTCGTTTGTCTGTGTGTGTGTGAGAACACAGGTTTCCTGGTGGAAATCTCTACTCTCTACTGAGAGCATTCTCAGATTAAAACGCGTGGCTTACCTGCTCACTTGTGGGTCTGCATTTGGGCTTTCCACCACGCAACACGTGGGCTTCTCTCCAGTCATCCGTGTCTTCTCTGTGACAGCCACACAGTGACCTAGATATCATTGAAGCATTCAAACATTTGAACAGACCTATGTATGAACAAGGCAATCTAACTTAAGGCATGGACCAATAAAGAAACAGGTGCAGATGATTCAGGTGGTGATCAGTATAATGGTGGTGCTGAATGCTGAGACCCTTGTGTCTTTAGGCACTTTGTAGCAGGTAACAATTAAACAGTTGTTCCCATTTCTTTAATTTAATCTACTCAGTATAACAGTTTGACAGGTATACATTAATATTCTTTCATCAACAAGAGTAAAATATGAAGGATTGATGGATATGTGAAGCCTTTTGCACAGTACTGTGTATTACACCCAAATATCCATTATAAAAATAAATAAATTTCCATTCAAGCTAGCAAATATGCATAAATATAGAGTGTGTTTTTATTTTTAAATGATGCCTCCTGTATAGGTATCAGTGGTCACACTGTCATATTTACATGCACACCAGCGATGCAGTCATAATTGGATTTTGAGAGTCATTTAATGTGCTTCAGTCTCCGAAATCAGATTTAAAGAAATCTGACCATGACCTGCTGTAATCCCTGGCACTGGTGTCTTTTGTTGTTCTACATTTGTATGTGTGTGGTGAAACAGATGTAAAGATAAAGGTGTGTGGCGTGTATTGTGAACACTGGCCTGGGGAATGACCGCTGGGAAACCTAAACATGCGCACACACACACACACACACACACACACACACACACACACACACACACACACACACACACACACACACACACACGGGTGAAACGTAAAGCTTTATTTACACACAAAAGAAACATAAATGTCTAAAACACAAGCCAAACCACAGGCAATCTTGGCTGACTGTACTCTCACAAACTCACCAACCTGTCTCCTCTTTAGTTAAGTTCTTTCTCCCTGACTGGTTAAAAAGTCTTAGTTTATAATTCTATCTCATCTTTTGACAGTGTTCAGCTGTCCCTTATCAAGGGAGGAGCTCTATATTTTTTCTGAGCAAGTGATGGCCGCCTTGTTTTAAATAATATTTAGAAAGATTGATTCAATCTGACTAACATCCTAAATTAATTTTTGCCTAAATCTGAATTTCTGCAGTTATCAGATCAGTATGTATTTTTATACATTTATTTATTTATTTTATACGTTGTAGATTAAAATTGAAAATAAAGAAAATGAAGAAGGAACACATGGAATTATGCAGTAAACAAAAAAAAACCCCACAAATTAAACAAACCTGAATATGCTTTGTAATAAGATAATGAAATTTTTTACTAGTTAAGTGGTTCATGTCATAATGTGGAGTAGAGCTGTAGTGGAATAGGATCACTAACTGTGTACAACCCGACCATCACAACTGATGATCCCAAACTCATTAAGAAGGCGAGAAATTCTTGACGAAGCAGACCTGTTAATTAAATACCATTCCAGGTTGATACCTGGTGTGCAAAGCTGTCATCAGAGCAGTAGGTGATGAATTGATCTACAATGTAGCTAATAATAAAAACAGTCCAAACTTTTGACTGGGTCTAACTTTTCTTTGGGTCTAACCACTTCACTCTTTTTTACTATGTCAATTCAATGTATAATTTTTTTTAGGGCAGCTGACTTTCTTTTTTTTTACATTTTAAACTGAAAACCCGTGACCCTAAGCAAACACTGATTAGTTCTTCCTCTAATTTTAGGGAAATGCATTCTTTTCCACAGTCTCTGAGCAATGTCTCCATTTTCTTCATACTGGCCTAGTCTCATCACCCCGGCGCTCAGGCGCAATTTCCTTACATGACCTGACCTCTCTCATGCTGCAGCATGCATTATTAAAGGAGCCTGTCATAAGCTAATTCAATCTACAGTTAGCAACTAAGTGACCATGAAAGCCATTAACTCTTGACCACCTCAAGACCCCCTTTTTTGACAAGGCAATTAAAAAGAGCCCATTTCCCCAACCATACTAATGACTTGGGTTTCCAAAATCATTACTTCAAGAAGTAAAACTGGAAACAACCAAACGATCTGTCCTTTATAGAATTGTAGTAGGTACATATGGTCAAATGCTCTGAACATTTCACTGTTCCCTTTAAACCCCTTGAAAACCATGTCCCTCAGGACTGCTGATAGTAGATGGTCCTATGCACACTTTTCATGATCTGCATTCTAATTTTAGATGCATTGCAGATGCTTTATTTTTGCTCTGTGCTCGAGCAGTCATGTGCAGAATAAAGTGATCACATGTAAAATAATTGTTTACTTGCTGATTTTATTGTTAAACATTAAATATAGCCTGTGCAAAAGTTTTGTCACAGTTATATTCTATTTTTGATTTTTTATATTCAATGTTTTCTCAGCAAAATTTAACCATAGTTATTTTTTTTCCCTGTGGAGAATGTGCTCTTATTGACAACCTCAACAACATGTCATTTCACCTGGCGTGTTCAAACTGCACATACAGCAGGACTTCAAAAGATGTAGAGCACTGAATATTGTGATAAGATAAGCCTTTATTAGTCCCATGGGTGGGAAATAACCATTGCTAAAGCAGCACAGGGGACAGTACAAGAGAGTAAACATACATAAATAAACTACAAATATGAACTCTAAACTAGAAGTAAAAATCTGCAATTAGGGACAAGGATGTGCAAAAATGGTGCAAATGTGGCACCAAGCTTTTATTCACCAATTGAATAAAAGCTATAACAATAAATACAATATAAACAGAACTGTACACGATATAAAATATACACACTGCCTCTCTTCATGCCTATTAGACATTGATTAATGCACAGTCAAATTGTACCAGAGATATTGCACATGTTGCACAAGAAATATTGCAGATGAAAGAACCATTGCACTTATAGATAGATAGATAGATAGATAGATAGATAGATAGATAGATAGATAGATATGTATTGTCACTGTTGCAGGAACAATGAAACACTGTTTAACAGCTCTTCATTTGCAGCATAAGAAACAAAGTCCCCAGTGTGCGAATGTGTGTGTGTGTTTTGTTGAATCTTCTGAGCAGAACAAGGTATGGTAAACTGGAATGAAGCCTGTTTTTGGGGAAGTGCATCAGACTGAATTCACTGCTATATTCATGAAACCCCTCAAGCAAAATCCTAACCTTGTGGAAGAGGGCATCATCTTCCTGCAAAACCCATTTGCAAATGAACGCAGTGCTGCCATAAAGGGACACGCCTGACTGACTGTGATATTCAAATATGGTTCCGGTCCTAACAAAAGGCGCCACCATCTTGCAAAGTTGACACACGGCATGATCAATGCCTGGACTTATGTAGTTATCACCACCCCCTAGTGCTGTCATCTGAATGAGCAGCAGGGATGTGGATTCATCATACCAAACAATGTGCCTGATGTTTTCCATTTTGAGTCCACTTTTTTGATTTTGTTTTTTGCTGAAGGAGATATAACTCTGTATGGTCATCCATTTGTTATACACATTCACATGAACGACTTTCACCCAACCATGAATCATCTGACAAGACATTGCATGGATGTCTTTGATGACCTTGAAAAACCCAGCAATGTTTCTTCTCAAAGTATGTACAGACTAAAATATGTAATATACATACCTGAGGAACAATATAAATCTAAGTACTTATTACATGCCCATGTAATCCTCTTTTCATCCATTTAATGTTTATAGTGTTATTTCCTGTGAGCTGCCGTTTTTATTTCCTGTGCCAGTGCCCTTGTGCTTTTATTTAAAAATTGTTTCAATATTTAATTGATATAAAGTCATTGCACATTCATGAAAACATTTCTGATGTGAAGTTCTGTTAAGTCTTTCATAAGTTCTGCAACATTCTGCCTTATGTGAGTTCTTTCAGCACGTTTCAGCATGTCTTCTCTAGCTGTCACTCATCCAACCAGATTGGAATGGAACAGACTGGGCAGTTAGTGTTCTCCTCCAAGCATGTTGAGCTGTCCAACAACATTCTATTAGCAACGGTTTGAAAAGATGTAGTGATACTTCATGTGAAAAGATGTGCTAGCCTTCACTCTCCCAGTATTGAAAGCCTTATGTGTTAGGCAGAGACAGTGGGCTTGGCAATGACTAAATTAGAGGCAAATTAGAGAAAACAAATTATGCCCATCATGACACCACACATAAACTGGCAGTTGGTAGTTTATTCACTTGTCTATTCTCTGCACGCATTTAGATTAAAATCACAAGACTTTTTCTAGATTGTTTATATAATGCTGGATGATGCTCTTCACAGCAATGTTTTATGCATACGCTATTTTTAGTGTCTTATCTCTTGTGACAAACAATAATTATATTCATTTGCATTTAGATTTTATGTCATTTCTTTGAAGGAATTGTGAAATGCAGATTATTAGCATGTAGCATAAGTAATGTGGTATGTTCTCTTTGATTTGTTTCACGCTGCTGATCTTTTGCACATGTAAAGCACACAATTACATTCCAGTACTGTTGCTTTCCATCTGATTCTTAGAGCAACATTTGCACAATTTTTTAAATGTTGCACATCCTTGTCCCAAATTGCAGATTTTTACTTCTAATTTAGAGTTCATATTTATAGTTTATTTATGTATGTTTACTCTGTGAGAAGACAAAGTTTACTTCGACATCTCATGAATGGTCTTGTAATGTGTGTATTATTGTCACGGTCTGGTCAGTGGCCGGTTACTGCCACTACTTTTATGTTGCCTTTTTCTGTTCTGTTCAGGTTTTGAGATGCTTTTATTTTGGCATTCTGCTTGCCTACCACGTGTCCCCTTTGTTTTCAGCTGTATTGTGTTTCCCCTTGTTAAGTTCGGTATTTAAGTCTGTGTATGTCAGTTTATCCTCATGTGTCCATCACCTCATATTCCTGCCTGTTTATCCTGTTTAAGCTCCTGGAGGCCATCGTGCCTGTTTGGTTTCTCTTATTTTTTGTTTAATAAAGTGACCGCAGCATGACCTCTGGTTTCCCTCCCTGTTCCTGGTTGCCCCGAGGTAGCTCCGGGTCTGGGCTTCGCGGCCCGACCTGTGACAATTATTTAAAAATAGGTGTGTGAGGTCCATGTTAAACTGGATAATGTAGCATTTACATCTAATCCCCTTCAGTATGTGAAATTATCAGATTAAAGTTCTTGTGGATAAAATGGGTGTATCATCTAATTTCAAAGTATGGCTCTTAGAAGAACCATTTTTGTAAATGAGGTGTGAATGTGAAGAAATGTTTTAGTGATTTTTGAAGTGTGGCTTTTAGCTGCATTATCTGAACCAGGTTATATTCAGGAAAGGACATGTAGTCTTGATGTTCAGGTGGTAGATTTAATGATCTGATTACAGGATGAGTTCACTGTCTATGTATTATACTAAACTATAAAACAGAAATAGAAACCCTTAAAGGTAACCTTCTATCAGTTTGGGTCTTACCGTGATTAGTCCCCTGCCTCGCTGACAGATCAGTGGCAAGAGACAGACATCATTAACCTGCAATCTGCAAAGTTTATGAGTCATGCAGAAGGATCAGGCTACTAGGGCAGCATTCCCCTCTTTAAACTCACCTCAGAAATAGTTCAGAAATAGTGTGAGTAAATTGGCTAGATACATAAACAAATTCATAGCTTGTGACAAAAAGTCTGACGCCCACACCCTCTCTTTCTTGCTTTCTCTCTCTCTCTCTCTCTCTCTCTCTCTCTCTCTCCATCCTTGATGGATCAAAGCATGCCAGGCAGGCTAAATATAGCAAGCTGTTTCTCACTGTTCAGCATTCTTTAGGTTCGTAAAGCTAACCCGGGATTTAGCAGCCGTCACTTTTATAGACAGCCAGCATAAGAGAATGAAGATGAATAGTGGTGCAGCGGGCCGGGATTCAATCAACAGCAAAACTATAAATATCCACCTCAACCCTCAATGTAATTAACTAATATAGTGGGCTCACAGGACTTGGGCAACAAGATATATTATATAACAAGCAGTTATATAACAAGCTATACTGCAAATGTTCCCATGAAATTGTGCTGTGAATGTTTAGATATGGTTAATAATGAAAGTGAGAATCACTGTGAAAAATCATTTTTTTCTAGTCCAAACAGTAAAGTGCAAACACCAGACTCCAGAAGGGGACTTGAGCATCAGCCTGTTTGCCCTCAGACTACTCTCTTGGTCAGCTAGTAAAGTGTTTTATACGCCCATTTTTCAAGATTTTAAATGCTCAGTGCAGCCTTGCCCCAGAAATAGTACTGGTTGTCATCTCAAGTTTCGTTAGCCTTATCACAATTGGGTGCCCCCCCCTCTGGTGCAGTACCATCTGTGGAGCTTTAAGTTCCTCTATATGTCCGCAATGCTGGATAACCCATCAGTAAATCGCTCTCTTGAAGAAAGTATATTATTGCATAAGGACAATGTCAGTAGAAAGAACCATATAATAATAATAATAATAATAATAAACGCAGACGGCTACAGGAAGGCAGCATAACTGCAGTATTGGAGGCGAGAAGTAATAAATGAGTGGATTAGTTTCTGTGGGCTGAGGGAAGAATGAAGATGAGCTGTGCTGTGGAAGTGTGGGAATGCTGCTTTTTATAGAAACAGTATGGCCCTGGAACTCCATTAACATTTGTTAGGTTTTTGTTAATGTAAAAACTATTTTTAGCTGCCTTGAGAAGAACACTTAGCTCTATTTAAACATGATTACACTCCCTTGACTAGAATGGTTGCAGTCGACTGTACGTTTTTTATGTACGTTTTTGCACAACTTTGGCCAGCACATCCCACAGACGCTCGATTGAATTGAGATCTGGAGAATCTCGAAGCTAAGCCAACATCTTTCTCATATAGGCATTCCTCAAACCATTCCTGAACAATTTTGTTTCAAAGTAGCATCTACATGAATGCCAGGCAATACGATTTCCCAGCATAACTTTGCCCAGAGCATCGCATTGTATCTGCTGGCTTGCCTTCATCCTATAGTGCGTCTTGATGCAATCTCTTCCCCAGGTAAGTACTGCACATGCACCTGGCCGTCCACATGATGTAAAAGAAATGAATCATACCAGCCCACCCTCTTCCGTTGCTCCATGGTTCAGTGCCCGTTGCAGGTAGCGGACAGTGGTCAGCATGGGCTCTCTGACCGGTCTGTAGTTGCATAGCCCCATGTGCAGCAATCTGTGCTGCACTGTGTGTTCTGGCACCTTTTCTGACACATTTTCAGCAATTTGTGCTATATCAGCTCTTCTGTGGGATCAAACAGAAAGGCTTGCCCATTTCCCCTGCTTTCAGTAAATCAAATTCAAGAACTGACTGCTCACTTGGTGGCCAACATATCCCACAACTTGACAGCAATGATTCAAGGTTCAAGATTCAAAATTCAAGATTTTATTTTGCCATTTGTGCATGAGACCAGCAGTCCATGCACATTGGAATTCTTGTGCAAAGCTCTGATGAGATAATCAGTGTTATTTATTTCACCTCTCAATGGTTTTAATTTTAGAATGGTATAAAGTAATTGGAAACTAGAATAGTGTAATTACTCTATGAATCTTGCTAAATGTCAATAAATGCTTACTTAATGTTGGAGGTCAAAATACATATTCATCAATTATTGAGGATGTCTTGATAGGTCGGCTAGCGTTACATGACGACTGAGTAATTAGCATGATATTATCTTACTTGCGCTGGCTCCAGAGTGCAAGTTACAAGCGTTCTCTAAATAGCAAAAGGCAATGATAAGGAGCTGTGTTTCCTTTTAGTCTGCACATGGGATTCTGCTGCAGTATCTGGGGAGAAGTCATTAGGTCATAAAAGCTTTGTTGTGTCTTCCTTCTTTTCATCTGTATTCCAGGGATTTTTTTCCCTGATGAGCTTCCTTCTATAGCAGCGATCATATTGACTGACTAATGGTAACTAACAAGCACTCTTCTCTTATTGCAACCTATTTCTTCCATGGGCCTTAAATCCAATAAAATAATGTTCATTATTTTGATGATATATAGCTTTTAATTTACTGAGATTAGAGGATTTTTTGTTGTTTATTGACATTTTTCAGTGCTGTGTGATTTCTGTTGGCTTTAGGCAAGTGTGCACAAAGAGCTGAACATTATATATAACGATGGGCAGTGAACCAATTTACATGATCTGTTCTTCCATCATCTGTTTTCTTTTAAGATGTTGTTTAGAAGCACAGAAAACCCACATGGAACCTCTGGCTTCTTTCTCTTGATTTGCCGTTCAATCCAATAGGACACCTATAAAAATAAATCTTTCAAGTTAAGGCGTGTTCGTTCCTTGAATAAGGGAAAATGGTTGGTGATCTTTTATAAGGTGGAAGTAATTTCCAAGTCAGGTCCATGTTTCAAAGCCCAGTTCCATTCAGTTTCCATTACTGAATCGCAGCAATGGGGCGGTGTGTCAAAGAGACCACGAGGAGAACGATAACGTCCCTGGAGGCTTTTTAGCGCTATGTGACGAAATTCTTCTTTTGAATGAACCCGAAGCAGACAAAGAGCAGGCCTAAAAAAGCTATTTGGAGTGTATTGGTCCCCATGCCTGGGAACAGAGCTGCTTTAAATGAACCACTGGGGCCTCTTATGTCAGTGTTGTCAAGTGCCAAGAAAAGTCTTAAAATGATTTCTCACCTTTATAATAAAGGCCATGGAGTCTTGGAGTCTGAACGAATGAAAGCCAACTTGTGTCCTGTTTCCAGTGTATCTGAGACAGGCCAGCTTGTTATTTGTTTATGTATGCATGTATGTATGTATTTATTTATTTTCTTATGGCATTTCAAGGCCGGTTCTCTGACAGGCAACAAATCAATCAATCAGAAGCCCCAGGGTTGGAGGCTAGTTTGCTTATTAGAGTGTGCTGTTGTCTGTCATGCAAAGTGTCATAGGGTCGTTCGGAGAGTGAGATTTACAGCCCCATGGGCTCACCCTGTGTTCACTTCCTTTATTGGAGATTCTGAGCTTCTTGAGAGATGTCACACTTTGTTTGGCTTAGACGTCAGAGGGCCATGGGCTTTGACACAGCAGTGGAAACTGTGAAACTGCTCCCATCTGCTCATTTACTTAGCTCCAAGGATTGATTGTGGAGGAAGGGTTCTCAGTCTGTGTGTGTTTGCATGTTTGTTTTCATACATTTTCATTTCAAAACTGTTCTGACTTTGTAGGAAAACCAGGATTTGAGCGACTTTGACAAGGGATAAACTGTGATGGCTGGATGACTGTTTCAGAGCGTCTCCAAAATGGCATGCAGAGGTTAGTACTTACCAGAAGACGTTCGAGGAAAGACAATCTATGAACTGGGCCATGGGCAGCCAAGGCTTATTGATGCCCATGGGGAGGGAAGGTCTGATCCCTCAGAAGAGGTCACAGAACATTGAAAAGAGTATTGCATTAAATCGACTGCCTTTAAATCTGTACATTTAGCTGAAAAGTGGAAATGAATGCATCAAGTAAGTTAAATAATTTACCAAAATAGTTACTTAGATGATTATTTGAACATTAATACTGCAGTGGAAGGAGTTTAAGCTTCACGGTGAAGTGTGTAATCCCATGACACAGTGGAATGTGACTGGGCTCTCTGTATATGGTTTTATATGTTTACAAGGGGCAGTTGTGCAGTTAAGCCTTGAATGTAAGCCAGAGTGAATTCTGTAAGCCTGGGGCTGTTTGGGAACGTTTAATGCATAGGCAGTGGAGTCAGTGGAGTCAGAAGTAAAGCCAGCCTGGCACTATCAGTGTGGACTGGCTTACATCCTGCCACACACAGCTTGTTCTTGGCTGGATCTTTCACATCCGCTGTGGTCACTCTGGTACATGACCATCTGCAACACACACACACACACACACACACACACACACACACACACACACACACACACACACACACACACACACACA
>JBBPDC010059324.1:0-11080 GCA_037974485.1 Hemigrammopetersius urotaenia
TTAGTCGACTGAAACTAGACTAGACTAAAAGAGAATAGACGTGACTAAGACTAATAAAAACTAAAATGTCAGCTTGAGGCAAAGACTAGACTAAAACTAAAATGAAAACGGGCTGCCAAAAACAACACAAGATCTGATCAAGTTTAAGTATCCTATAATGATATAGGAACCTCTGGAATACCCAGTAGAAAATGTGGACGATGTGCGTTCATTCCCCCAGATGGCAATCAGCACAAATCAAGCCTGGATTCGAGTTTATTTTGCCGTGGAGCGCCAAGTGGGCTTTTCCACTTAAACATAGTCCTATCCTAAATATTTAACCAACACTAATCAGAGCGCGTCTCAGAGTCTCCCTTTACAGCTCTTCGCTACAGAGGAGACCATTCAGATCAGCATTTACCTGACCATGGCCTTGGGCTGAAAAAAGGCTGCCTCAGATGTGACCTCCATGGAAAGTGGGTCACTGTCAAAACAGCCTGCTGCTTGAGATAGTTGGGATGTTTGATATGATTTGATCACACTCCGGTGCCTATCAAGAACAAAATGCATCATCATCCTAGTCTATGGCATCTGAAGACTTTCCTCCTTTCAAAGCGAATGTACCTCTGGTATGTGAGTGAGAGAGCTTATCTGTGTTCCTCCATAGACCCTATGCATTCATATACTGCATAAAGGCATCATTCATCACCAAGTGGTACAGCACACCTGGATAAAAAATGTGAACTCATTCTTCAAATGACTCTCTACTAAATAAACACACACACACACACTCACACACTAGCAGTACGGCAGAGTCATTAACCTTAACGACAGGCAGAGCTTGATGTTGTCAGCAGGTTTTGGTCAGTTGGCACTCTGTCAGCAGACACAACGCTAGATATCAGGCCAGTCCATCATCCTTTATCAGCGCACGAGGGAAAGACATGATCAGAAGGGATGGAGAATACCAGCGGTTTTCTTTTTAGTTTGATACAAAGTGTTGTAAAAGAGATAAACAGTTTACTCTACAATCTTCATCACATGGAATAATGCAGATATCAATGCACTGTTAATGATTCAAAAGTTAAACCAAGCTTGTACCAACCCTCTGGCCATTTCCACAAGGCAAGGCCATAGAAGAATCATTATCAGTTCCCTGAAGAACCTTTCGATGGATGGTTCTTAAAGGAACCAAATGAAATAGTAGAGTGTGAACCTTAATATGGTTATTAAAAAGCGTCACTGAATTGTTAAGAAACCTTTAGAGTATGTGAATGGCTCTTCTAGCTCAAATCTTTTTTTGGGGGGTACCAGAAAAACCTACCATTTAGGTGCACTTTATAGGCGTAAGATTACTCCATCTGTTGCTACATAATTTCATCACATTTGGCAATAATTAATGAATTGAATAAACCACTGTTGAGCAGATGTTATTTGGGTTGTGAGCCACTCTCAGCAACTATTTCTACTTCTTTTATTACAACAACTTTATCATAAGCAATGTCACATTCCAAAACAGATACTTGCAGGATACACATTGTGACACCTGTTTCCAATCACCACAATACTATGAATGATTCGCATTTTTGTTGTTTGTATATATTAAAAATGTGAAGAAAAAAATATCAATGAAACAGTTTACAGATTTTTAATTACAACCATCTCATATCCGCATTGTCAAAACAAATCTGTCTCCTATCATACACATGCATGTGTTACACTCATTGTTACTCATACATTAAGCATCAGTGCATTTAACTTGAGTAAAATGAATACAGCTGGCAGCCTAGTGGTTAGAAAGTTCACCCTGCGATCAGGAAGATGTGGGTAAGCACCTCCGAGGTACCCTTTGAGCAAGGTACCCAAGGTACCGTCCCCAAACACTGCACCCCAAGTGTTATGTTCCAGGCTGCCCGCTGCTTCACTTGGTGAATGGGTTAAATGCAGAGGAAGAATTTTGTGCTGTTCACACTGTGTGCTGTAGTGTGTTCACGTATGACAGAATGGTCGCTTTCACTTATCATTCCAGTAACTGGTTAAATGGTTTTATGCCAAGATGGATTCTCAATTGGAAACATCAGCATAGGAAGTACTGATACTTCAGCATCAAACCTCCCATTCCCAACAATCAGCTACACATTCAGCAACACCTTCATATGGGCAGAAGAGAGAGAGACCAAATCAGTTTCTTATCACAGCAAGAGACTGAGAGGGAAAGAATTCAGTCACACACTTTTGAATGCCAGCACTGCTTCAAACACCTAAGCCTACAGCCATGTTCAGATTTAAAAAAAAAAAAACACAATCCAAATAAAGTCTCATCAAAGGATACAAACACAGAATCTGGCTACAAAGGCCTGATATAATAAGCTCTTGGTTTTTATTTATGCAGACCAAACATGAAGACAGTGAAAACCAAGGCAGGCAGAATCTGCTGACTATGCTTAAAGTGGGATTATGCAACAGGCACACGAGGGCATAGGACATGTTACAGGAACATTCGGTCTTTGCCCGTATCTGAGTGTAGCTTGGGACAATGTATCCAAGTTTAGCCTTAAGGAACCCAGAGGCTTAAATATTCTTCAATTAAATATTTCTACGGACATTAACTATATTACTATATTTTTTTTAAATCATATTTGCGCATTTGATCTGTAGTGACTGTATGGATGGTCTGTACATTCCAATCACCCCAGATGACATCAGTTTTTTTATTACAAATAACATTAAAAAAATAACTAAGCCATTGAATTGACCTGATTCAAATGGCTTCTAAATGGCTCTCTCTCTAGAGAGAGAGAGAGAGAGAGAGAGAGAGAGAGAGAAACAGAGAGAGATGGTTTGTATGAAATTGAATCAAGTAAATTCTAAACATTACTTATATATTAGTATTGTTGTTTTGTTGTTGCATTTCATGTACTGCACGTTTTGCCCATGTGAATCTTCTCTCTGATCTTAAGATCAGATCTATGGGCTGAAACCTACAGTTTTATAGCAGAGGGCAAGAAAAACAACCCACGGAGGGAAGACAAACCCACGTGTCAGTGTGTACTAGCAGAAGGAGGGAGTGTTGTCTTTAGCCGGGCGCGCGCGTTCCCCCACACTCTCTCTCTCACTTACACACACACACACACACACACACACTGCCTCTTTAAATCTAATTATAGAGGGTGAACTTGACACCCCTCCAAAACATGCCTGCCGTGTTAGCCCCCAAGACTGAAGCTGCAGTTCAGAAAGTTGTGCGAAAGTGTGTGGTTACCTTGTTGAGGTGAGGGTTACGGGTGATATCGTACCCTCTTTTCTTCGTGTGGACGAACATCTTGCCCTGTTCTCCTGACCTGTCCATCTCCCAGTCTGTAGACTCCCCTCTGGCCAAAGCGCGTGCCATGTTTTAGCGGCCCTGCCCTTTAAATAGCCCCGGGCGCCGCCCCCCTTCCGACCCAGAAGATCCTCTCCTGACTGATCCCCTGGTCCAGCCTATTACACACGATTATGATGGGCAGACCGTGACAGATAAACTCTGGCCAATCATCTCTCTGGGTTTGACTGAGACTCGTAGTAATAGAAGTAGATTGCAAAAACGTGATCACGTGATGCAGTAGAAATCGTTGTTTTTCAGAAATAAACAAAAGCATATAAGTGGGAGGTGCAATGACACAGCATTTTCCAGCCAAGGTTCCTCATATGTGTGTACAATGACAAAGCATTTTTGGGTTTGCTTTAAAGTAAATGTAGAGAAAATGTCAACACAGATTCTTTACTTGTTAAGTATTGTATGCATAAGGATACATATGGGGCGGCCCTTGAGAAATTATTCATACTCTCCCACATACACTTCTTTACACTCTCACACACCACTATACTCTCTCACATACACCATTATACTCTCTGGGTCTCACACTTAGTATTGTACTCTTTGCACATCCACCACTATACTCATTCGCATACACTACTATATATATATATATCAGGGAGGGGGTTATCGCCGTTAACGCCATTAACGCCAAGATTCCAATGAGATTAACGGCGTTAAAAAAATTAATCTATGCCCACCTCTAATATATATACATACGTACACATACACACACACACACATACACACTTGTGTTATGAGACAATGCTTTGGGTGGGGTATGTATTGCACCCCACCCATTGTTTTATAATGTTGTTTTATTCTGTTTCTCACTAAAATGACTAATAAAAATGAGGACAAGACAATGCTAGTAAAGTAACAGTCAGTATTAGATCATTTCACACACACACACACACACACACACACACACACACACACACACACACACACTGAATATACATTTTTTCATTATCTCAGTAAGGAATTTGAAATGTTTCATTCACAGTGTGGAGCTGTAGGACAGTGCTGCATGTTCACAAGAACAGAAGGTCAAGGCTGGTTTGGTGTTGGATGTTAGCGTGGCCATGGTTGAGTAATGGTCTTGTGTAGTGGGACAGTATTAGCTATGGCATTAAATCAGAGGGACAGTGGGGGCGTGAGTTAGGCTGAGTGATGGTTAGTCTGTTGAAAATTTGAGAATAATGGCACTTACTATTCATCAGGGAGCAGTGATGGGAACTTGTGACAGGCTCTTTTTATATAAAAAAAAATGCTTCAGATGTACTTCTATGTGTGTTTTGGCATTGTTTTACCATTGTAGCAGAGTAGCAAGAGATGCTACAGATGTTGTCTGGAGAAAACAATGAGAAATTCTGGGTTACATTTGGGTGGGTTATCATCTAGATGTGTGCCACATATGTAGGGAGCACAGTATGTGTGGTAAAACACCTCTTGCAGATCTAACAGGTGTCATTAGTGAACTCAGTTTTGACCATTCAATATCAAGGATGATCCTTCTGGTCATATAACATGATGGAAAAGCCAGTTTGAACCCCAGGCACAGATTACCACAATCATTCTCTTAAACTGCTATTTTCTGCTTGTCACTCAAACACTACCCTGCACCTTAAAACGTCATACTTTCTTGCAATGTAGACACTTCAACAACTGGCTCCAATCGGCACCAGTCAGTTTCTCCACTATGAACCATTTCACACTGATTGGAGCTTAAGGGAGTTCAGGCACAACTGTCAAAGCTGTTTGGGAGATCAAGAGTTTGAGGTAAGGTTGAGTTGTTTAATGGTATTGCAGTAGTGGCACTTTGAAAAAAAAATTCTCTCTCCTCGACCCTCCAAGACTTTATAGTACCTTGTGATCAGTGGCGGCTCTTGGTCAATATTTTTGGTGAAACAAACCACCCTTCATCCCCATCGCGCTGCGAAACAAACTCCGTACCTCACCATGAACCCTGGGCAGCTTGTTTTTCTTGCCCTAAGTACCTCACCTTCATGTTCTGCTTTTGCTGCCTGATATTTTGACGTATCTTCTCTCTCCTGCTCTTCCCTCAATTTCCTCATCATTAGTAAAAAATACAAAATACTACAAAATATAAAAACGTATTTTATTGTGCATATTTTACAAATGATAGTAATGTTTATTTCAACAGTACATAATTAATTTCTATATTAATTATACCCTCCTGGTCTTCTTTGTGAAGTTGTTCATCACTCTGCCATACCAGCAGGGATTTTTTTTCCCAAGGGTTTCACCAGTGTCCTGCTTTGCTGGGTGGTGGTGGGGATCAGTAGCAAGCAGTCAAGCTAACAAGCTAATGCCCTTCCTTCTGTGCACTCGTAGACGAATAATAAAATATAAAATAAAAAGAAATATTATGAATAAATATTAGTGAATAATATGTTACACGTTTTGTTATATATGAAGCTTCAGGCTCACACTCTAGGTCAGTGCTCAGTACATAATATAGAACGAAGTGAAAACAAAGGTGGTGATTGGCCACAGTGTTATGTCAATCATTTTGAAGTAGAGAATTACCCAATCACAGTAGGCAGTCACTTGTTTCACGGGTGGGACTTATTTACCATTAGAGTCCATTGAAATCTCGAAAATCTACTAGATATGAAATTCTCTGTTTCACTGCGGTTGGGGTGGCGCTGTTTCACGTTTTTTGACCAAAGCCATATACAACTAACACGTTTGAGGAGCTGAAATTAGTAGAGCAACCTTATTTCTATGAGCATTATTTTGTTTCACACCAATTTAAAAGGTTTTTTGTATTTTTTTTCTTGGTGATGGCCCTGACGGTGACCCAAATGAGGGATAACACTCTCAGTGGTAGAATTTAGCAGGAATTCTTGAACAATTGTTGTGATTTCTCTTTAAATGAGAAGTAATGTTTTTATCTTTAGTAAAGAAAATACATAATATGTGTGTAGGAAAAAGAATGAGCCACTGGACATGCATAGTAATTTTGTGTGCAGACATGCATTTGTGTTTATGTGTGTGCGTTTGTGTGGGGAATTGACAAAAGTGCTGACACTTATTTAAGTAGACATATTAGCCAAGAAGCAAGTTACAGAAGTGAGACAACATTTCAAAAGAGCACAATTTAACCCTGGATTAGGCATGTACTTGGAAATACAGTGCAAAGAAAATGAATTTAAGCAATTTAAACAACTTCACCAGCAATACGAGCGTGTAAGGTCTATGAGTGTGGACAGCTGATAACAAACAGAAACTGGATGTAGTCCAGGAGAGAGTAACTGAATGAACTAAATGAACTGAAAACTTAAGTGAAAGTGTGTGTATACACACAAACACATACACACACACATATGTTCCAAGAACACCCACATTTTTTGGTTAAAAAAATGCCTAAAAATGCCTATTTTTATAGTGGAAACACTAAATATGACCACAAATATGCTCCCAGAACACTTTAATTTTAAACTCAGTTTAATGCATTACCCATAAAGAAAATGTAAAGGTAAATAAATAATCAGAATCAGAAAACTTTATTGCTTAAAAACCGCTAGCATTAGCGGTGAGCATTGGCACCATGCGACGAGCCAAAACAAAAAAAGAAATGTTGAAATAACTCTATTCACATGTTTAGACAGGGAACAAGTTACTAATTCGAAATAAACTGAGATAACTGTTGAAAATTGGGTCATGTTACATGCTGCAGCAGGCTTCTTCTTCTCTTTATGGCGGTTGACAAACAATCTGTGTTAGACTGACAAAAAAAAACCACACAAGTATTGGGCCTCGAGAGATAAATATGGTTTTTAAAGTCAGTAATGTTACACAATTTGTGTGTGTGTGTGTGTGTGTGTGTGTGTCATGATTGTGTGGTCTACTGTGACTGTCTGTAATCAGGATTACATTTATGTGGCATGCTCTGAACATTCCGCTTGCACATGCACTCCCACTGATTCACAGATTGTCAGGGCTGATAGTGCAGACCGCTGAGTCACTGTGACTGCAGGAGCAGACCCCCCCACTCCCAGTAGACACGCACACACACACGCGCACACACGCACACACACACACACACACACACACACACACAAAGCTTCAGTGAGGAAGTCCTGTCCTACTCATAGTTACTTTCCCCTGGATTACATCCACTTTCATCTTGACTGACTTCTGTTTTTAAAGTGGCTCTTTACACTTCTTGTTATTTTGTCCCCATGATGCTTTCAGTTCTGGTCAAAGTTGCCAAATTCTCACAGTTTTTCTCACTTCAGACTACACTCAAAGATAAAGACTGGGGTCGATGATCAGCACTTTATCAGGGCATAAATGCAGCACAGACTGCTCCCTCTTTGTATAACATAAATGGGAAGCTGACGGCGCTGACTAAGCAAAGAGTGTGTGAGTTATGGGACTAATTACACAATGATGGACTTTAACCTTCTGTATATTTAAAGCTGCTTAAGAATGGTGTTTGCTAGAGTCTAATTCCTAAAAAAAAAACATTGGACAAGCAAATTAGCACAAATCAGCAACTAATTAAAATCTGTGGTTTACAATTCTGGAAATGCAATTCTTATTATTGGCCAGATAATAGAAAGTGGTTGAAATTTGAGTTGATTTATACCTGATATTTGGTGGACCTAAAGTGGCCAGTGAGTGCACAGGGTAAAGAATTTCTGGGCAGGGAGTCATTAGGATCCCCCTCAGTATTTATCTGGTTTGGGACCAGTCACAGCTTCAGAAGCAGCTGGAGGAATATTTTAGTGTGTGAAAATCAGACATGTGGAATTTCTATACAAAACAGAATTTGTGGAACAGAGGGCAGTGTGTGTGCATTACCTGGAAAATGAAGTCAAGAGGGCATATGGAGTATCAGTAGCAACTGTGTTTTTGGTAAAAACTCAAGTCAGGAACTGGTATAACAACACCTGCCATGTGTGTGTGTGTGTGTGTGTGTGTGTGTGTGTGTGTGTGTGTGTGTGTGTGTGTGTGTGTGTGTGTATATAGCTACTTTAGCCAGTTTGGGTCAGTTTCAGACAGAATTTTGTTGGACTCAAAACTTGATTTTGAGTTTTGGAGTCAGGCTGGGTTGGAAAATTCTCAGGCTGTATCCGGCTTCCAACCAAAACTTTAAGCTCGATTAAAGCTCTACCCCAAGCATAGTCAACTAGACAAGACATGCTGGGCGTCTAACGTTTACTTCTTTGCTTTGTGGCACATACAGCAGAATCAGATATCAAATGTGTCTCGACTAGATTTTGGGGACGGGGGGCTTGTAGAACTTTGCTCCAAATTATCACTTTAAAAAGCTAATTTCCCTCTTTTGCAGATGTGACTCTCGTCTGACACGATGAAGAAATGTCAATATTTTTTCTTGCTGAAAACGTACTCAGGAGAAACAGACGTGTTTTAGGAAACATTTCCAGCGAAATGACTCTCTGTGAGGCCACCTACATGGTGTGTGTATGGCTGGGTTTTGGCTAACGCTTTGGTGACTTGGCTGGATGTGTAATGGTGTGTGCAGTCGGCCAGCTGCTTTTTGATAATGTAAACAGAGTGAAGTGTGAATTTAATAAAAAACACCTCCATGAATAACCTTTCAAGTGTAGTACAGTTCTTTAAAAAGAAATTATAGTGTGTACATTGTATGTGGGAGGGTTTGTAGACATCTGCTTATTCAATCCTTCTTCTGAAATCAGGAGTTTGTTCTCCTTTTCTGAAACAACAGACTTTACTCTTCTGGTGAGACGTTACATTAGATGTGGGAACATTGCTGGGAGCATTTGATTGCCTTCAGGCACAAATGCTATGGGACAGCTGGTGGCCTAGTGGTTAGGGAGTTGCCTCTGTGTTTAGAAGGTTGTGGGTTTGAATCCCAGGACTGCTAGTGGGACCACTGAAGTACCCTCGAGCAAGGTAACGTAAGGTAACACGCTGCTCCCCGGGTGCTGTATTGATGGCTGCCTGCTGCTTCACTTGGTGAATGGGTTAAATGATGAGGAAGATTTTCGATGCTATGGTGTGTTCACGTGTGACTTCAAGGGGCCGTTAGTGGGCATTAGGGAGGCGAGAGACAAAAACACTGTAAGCCATCCCAAAGATACTAGGTGGATATTCTAACAAATAATATATAAGTCTTTCTCTCCCTGTGTGTGTGTGTGTGTGTGTGTGTGTGTGTCCAAAGCAAGAGCAGCTGCACTGTCCTATACTGTCCTATCTGTGTTTCAGCGACAGTGTTTTGTTTACACAACAGTCAGAGTCCATTAGAGAGGGAAATCTGAGAACTCCATAAAAAAATATTTCAAAGCAGCTCACACTCTGTCACCTGTTCACCTTATTCACTTTCAGTCGGCTGTGAGTTGACCTTAAAAAAGAAAGATTGATTTACAGTCTTTTCCAAGAAAACAGAAGTTATTCTGCAATCCACCATCCTTACACTGAAGCAACATTTCAGGACATTAAGTAACTCCTGACCAGCATGTCCTACATTAAAGGTTTCAATTAATTATGCTAGCAATACATTAAAGTAGTAGTCAGATAATACCATGCAAATAATGTTATAATATAATATTTATTAATTTTATTTAAAAGCGACTCAAGGACAGTTTGACAAGTAAACCGGATCATAAAATTTAACAATGCAAAAGAAGGCAAATAAAATAGATAATATATGAACATAGTAAATTAAAGGACATAACACACATGTCAGACTAAAAGTGTCAGACTAAAAATGAGTGCAATCCAAGGACAAAATCAAAAAAGAGTATGAAAGCTTTGAAAGTTGGAAGAGAGTCAATACTGCAGATTTCTTGAGTGTTTCTCTCCACAGAGAAACACTGATTGTATAAACCTACCACGATCATAACAGCAGAGCTCAAAGTTTTCCAACTTTTCCTCACGAACTCAAACCCATGAAACTGCCCAATCTGGCAACTCTGTGCACACACATGCAGTACCACTTATATCTCTTGAAATATTATATATTGTATAATCCCGTGAAGAAAATGGAACAACATGGGTGTTGACATGTTTGCACACTGTTTTATTGGGATGCAAAAAAATAAACTAATAAAAAATTGGCAAGGAAGAAAGACATTTAAATTAAAAAAAAGCATAAAAAGAAAAAGCTGCTATTAAATAAACTGGCAGGACATTAAACTGAAAAATGAAAGCCAATAAAATACAACCCTGGGAAAGCACTGATCCTATTTAAATACAGTATTGAAGTGTGTTTAGTCTTTAGGCTGTTACCCCGCTTTGTTTTGCTGCTATGGCTAATATATCATTTCCAGCAGCATCCTTGTGTTGAAGGATGTGGTGTATAATAACGGTCTGCAGCCTCCTCTGTGTCATTAAACCGTCAGGTGTGTGCCATCCAGCCCTATTTCTTCATGCTGTAATCAAACCTGGGAACATCTGGACCACTCCATCAGGCCAGACAGTGCAGGAGACTTTTTAATACAGAGCTGGCGTCGACTTCCATCGGGTGGGTCTTAAACTTCACTGTTAGAAACTGATCTGAGAACTGCAACAAATGGAGGGAAAAACGGCGCGCAACCAGCACCGGAAAGAAAGAGTGAGGAATGAGTTTGATTACAGAGGATTAGACACTTCCTTTAGAACAGTATAACACCACCTGGTCTTAATACACACACACACACACACACACACACACACACACACACACACACACACACACACACACACACCACAATGACACCACTATGTTGGCTTCACCGTTGTGCTTAG
>JBBPDC010059345.1:0-11079 GCA_037974485.1 Hemigrammopetersius urotaenia
GGTGAATGGGTTAAATGCAGAGGAAGTGTTTCGTGCTGTTCACACCGTGTGCTGTGGTGTGTTCACGTATGACCGAAGGATCACTTTCACTTCAGTCAAAAGCCTTCGTGGTCCTCCAGTGGTCAGGCAATAATTTAGATATTCATTTCTTATAGCCACATGCGCTGGCTTGAAGAACGGCACTAACGCTACGTGTGTTCTAGACAGACTGCTTAAAGCGCTACAAGTGTACAAATGTAAACGCTTTATTGGGATTTTGAGACCACTCACGGAGTGTGAATTTCTTTTTTCGTTCTGTTTTTCCTCCTCACTACAGTGAAATGATGACGGTGTGATTTAAAAAGATGTGAACTGTAATGAAAATAAATGAAAAGCTAAATAGAAAATAAAATATATGAAATAAAATAAAGACCTGTTTTGTGCCCTCCCCCTCCCCCTCCCCCCTTGTCATTTTCGTCTAGAACCGCCGCTGGGAGACTGATCTTTTAGAACGGTTTTGTAGATTAAATGATATTGGTTTTAGTGTTATTGCTGATTGGTGTTTATTCCTAAACTCAGTCTATACTGTAATGCTGCTGTCTTTAACTCGGACCCTAATACTGCTGCGTTTTGCCTGATAGTGTGTTAATAATGTGAGTATTGTTTATCCTCTGAACTGGACTATACAAGTAAAATGAGTCAAAGGGTCTTTGTGTGTCTGAAAGAGAGAGAAACACACACAGAGAGAGTTTTTGTGCTCTTTTTCTCTCTGTGTGTGTTTTAATGCATGTGTGCAAGTGGGAGTCTCCACACGGGGGGTCACTTTGTGTAAGTGTGTGTCAGCATGTGTTCGAAAAATAAGTCAGTATCCACATAGTCTGTATAGGTGTGTGTGTGTGTGTGTGTTTGTGCATCTCCAGGATAGCATGGTTATTACTTTGTAGAATAATCCATTTTTAAACTGAAAGAGAAAAAATAGTTTTGTTTAGGTTAAGTTTAGTATTATCTCAGAAATGTATTATTATTTTTTTAAGTATTATTATGAATAAACAAATTGTTGCTATTGGAATAAGCCCTTTTATCTCCGATTTTTTTATTCGTTGCTACTAGATGCTTCCTATAGCTGGAGATCAGTCCGCCACATCTGTGTGGAGAAATTTGGCCCGGCCTCCTTCACAGAACTGCCTTAATTCAGCTCCATTTGAGAGCCATCGAGCAAGAACTGCCACGCCATCTCAAAGGGGTTCAGGTCAGGAATTTGACTAGACCACTCCAAAACCTTCGTCTTCTTTTGAGACATACAGAAGTGGACCCAACTGTGCTCGACAGTCAGATCACGAACCAGTAACTAAACAATCTCCTGCAGGTTCTGCTGTTAGAGCAGGATTCATGAACCCAAGTCACCCAGAACCTGAAGTACCAAAGCATCCCCACACCATCACACTACCACCTTCACACTGAACAGCTGGGATGCTGTGTTCTCTTTAGACCAGCTGTAATGGAGCCACTCACCAGTCCATATGAGCCGTTTGAGTTGATGTCGTCATAATTATTGATTTAATCTGAAGATCGAATCCAGTTTTATTTATAAAGCACATTTTAACAACAAACAGTTTCCGAAGTGCCGCACAAAAAACAAATTACAAAAACAGGAATAAAATGATGAACGTAATTTAATTATTCACTGGGAAGTATTAAAATAAAAATAAATAAATACATAAATTAGACCATTAAACAATAAAAGTAGTCAAAATAAATAATTTAATTTAAAATAAAATTCAATCAATCAATAAATTAGTCCATTCAACAAAAACTAGTAAAAATTAAATAAAGTGTTGCCAGAGGACCACACCACTGTTAAAAGCCAGAGAATAAAAGTGGGTCTTAAGATCAAAACAATATTACACCACACAACAACAGAAGAAATCTGGAGCTGGCAAATATGAGGCGTAAAGTAAAGTGTGCAATTCTTTCTCTGTCTTTAACCCATTCACCAAGTGAAGCAGGGGGCTGCCACCAATGAGGGGCACCCAGGGAGCAGTGTGTGGGACGGTACCTTGCTCAAAGGAACCTTAGTGATGACACTTGCAGCGGTGGGATTCAAACCCACAGCCTTCTGATTACAGGGGCAACTCCCTAACCACTAGGGACCACCAGCTGCCAATAAGGAACCACTTAATGCATATAGATACACTATACACTGCACTACGCACACTACACACACACATTAATATCTTGTTCGAACAGCAAGGATTTTATATATATATATAATCCTCATTGTTGGGACAAGACCTTGTGTCTAAATTTTGTTTGTGTTTTTACATCATTTGAAAAAGACAGAAGCCCTTTACACTATGGCAAACATTTACAGCGCAGCAGAAATGGCCCAAAATGAGTGAGTATGAAATCTCATATCTAGAGATAATATATGTTTATAGATAATGATGTTCATAGAACTGAGCCCACATGGATTAAACCCACCTCCATAAAACACTGGAAGTTAAAGATGTTTTTTCCCTTCTAGTGTAAAGTTACTGTTTCTGAAGGTCAGTCAGGTTTAGTTCCGACAGGGAGGATATATATAACCCACATGTATATGTGTGTGTGTGTGTGTGTGTGTGTGTGTGTGTGTGTGTCTTGTCCTCTGCACAGCTGTGAGCTTTTCTTCTTTTTCCAAATGATGTCAGTGTCCTTATATGGCGGAACAGAAGAACTTCGTCTTTATTCTACGAAGCTTTAGGGAAACGCAGTCCTCTGTTTGTGTGTGTGTGTGTGTGTGTGTGTGTGTGTGTGTGTGTGTGTGAGAGAGAGAGTTTGAAAAGCAGGTCAGTCATGGCTGCAGTGACGTTGCATACTCTGTCCTCACTTAGCCTTTAGTCTATTTAGTCTATACAGCTCTGAGAGTGTGTGGGTGTGTGTGTGTGTGTGTGTGTGTGTGTGTGTGTGTGCGCACACACATGCGTAGGTGTGTGTACACTGCCTCCAATGAGCGCTCAATGAGAAGGTCACACATTTCTGCTCTAGTGCTATGTATACTGGTATTACATAGCCTCTAGTCTATACAGCTGTGTGTGTGTGTGTGTGTGTGTGTGTGTGTGTGTGTGTGTGTGTGTGTGTGTGGTCAGTACAGTGTTAGAAAAGCAGGTCAGACATTTCTGCTG
The DNA here is from genome assembly GCA_037974485.1 of Hemigrammopetersius urotaenia. Classification (NCBI taxonomy): domain Eukaryota; kingdom Metazoa; phylum Chordata; class Actinopteri; order Characiformes; family Alestidae; genus Hemigrammopetersius; species Hemigrammopetersius urotaenia. The sequence goes on from JBBPDC010059345.1 coordinate 3,141, forward strand.
GGCAGTAAACACTGGCATATAGTCTGCAGTCTATAGCGTGTGTGTGTGTGTTATGCAGTGTGAGAAAAGCAGGTCAGACGTCTCCTCACGTAGTCACGTGCGCGCGTGTGTGCACGCTTGTCTTTCTATACTTGTGAGGACTGGATAGGGATGTTTAGCTAGTCCTCGCTTGCTGTTTTCCCTCACTAACTGCTCAAATCAGCCAGAAAGTGCTCAAACCTGTGTGATCAGGATCTGGATCTTCGGCGTTAGACAGTTTAAGGTTATAGCTGTTGATGTCTGGCATTTGTTAAGTTTAAGTCTAGAATTTTGTTACATTGTACATTGGAGTAAGTGCACTGATACAAATGTGTACTTGTGTTTCAGGACTGACGTTAATACTGCCCACCCTCAGTCTGCTCACAGCTCCACGAATGCACGGCTCAATGCGACATCAAAACAAACAAAACACACACACACACACACACACACACACACACACACGACTGGAGGTTATACGAGGACAGCATATAGCACCAATGCCATGCCTGACCTGTTTTTCTTGGAGTCACTGGAGAGGCTACAGACGTGACACACACTCGCTCCCTCTCAAGGCCACACACTTGTAAAGACATACAACTTCCAAATCACTGGCCACAGAAAACTGTTCCACTTTATGAAGTTTACTTTGCTAGTTGTAGTTTGTGGAGGGAGGAAGAGGAGGGAGGAAGAGGAGGGGGGGGGGGCTCAAAACATGTGTGAGTGCGGAGAACATTTTAGTTTAAAGAACCTCCTCATATAATAAATAATCCAAGAAAGACCTTTAAAGGGATCGTCTTCAGAGAAGTCCCCTCAAATCCTCTTCCCCTGATCAGCCTAGGCATGTTTGGTGTCCGAAGTTGGCATCATTCGTATAAAAATGGAGCTTCAAGGCTAATGTTGCTAAGAACTAAGAACACTTTAATTTCATTTGGAACTCAGTTTAATACATTACCCTTAAAGAAAATGTAAATATTAACCAGAGGTTTAAATACGGAAAAGTCAGGAATGAGAGAGAGACAGAGAGAGAGATACAGAGAGAGCAAGAGCGAGAGAGAGAGAGATGATGCACGAAAGAGAGAGAGACAGAGAGAAAGAGAGAGAAAGCGAGAGAGAGAGATGATCCGCACGCTCCGGAAAAGTCACAGAGAGGGAGAGAGGTAAAGACAGAACGCGCGCGTGTGCGCGAGAGAGAGAGAGAGGCAAAGACAGAGCGCGAGAGAGAGAGCGACAGAAAGAGCGAGACAGGTTTAAAACGGACGCAATCCGGAAAAGTCACGAACCAGAGAGAGAGAGAGAGAGAGAGAGAGTAAATTCGTGCTAAAATATCAAGATGAAAGTCATCATAGTTTGTGTAGTACAGACCCAGCTCCCAACCCAACTTTGTGAACAGATTAACGGCGATATTTTTTTTTAATCGCGCGATAGGAGTCTCGCGTTAACGCAGCGCTAGAAAATATATAATATAAATATCTAAATAAACTACATAAATAAGCTATATGAATAAACAAAACCTCACCACTACAGATAACAGACATTACCAGGGCTTGAGAGGACTGATCTTGGATCAGATTCTTTGTCATTAATTCTCTAGATCTGCGCTTCTACACATGAGGTGGTTTAAAGTGGCTTCCCATAACATTCAGAAACGTTTAGTTTTATTTACTGTCCACTTTGATTTGGGTGGGATTTCAGAGCATTACCCATCCTTTTACTTCAGTACAGTTACCTTTTTCCCTCCCTGGCAGTAAAATTTTTATCGTAATCACATACAAGCGCAATATAAAGGCTGAAGGTCAGTAGATATGCATAAATCTGTGTCGCCCAAATGTGGCCTAGTTTTCCCTCACAGGTTAGCCAGCTAGCGATTATAGGCAGATCAAAATGAGCTGTTTTTTATGGCACAAAAAAAAAAAAAAAAAAAAAAAATAATCGGGCTGGAAAGAAGGGAACTGCTGGAATAAGCACAGTTTTAATGTGGTTTTACCAGCAGTCACCAGGAGACTTCTGACCTTTTGGTTTGGATCTCTAATTATTGGAAATGGGCGAAAGTGGACAGTCTGTATTCACAGGATGGGACAAATCCTATAAACCATTTATAGGAGAAGGAAGAAACTCTATTAACTTTAATGCATGTAAATATAAAGTGTCATTTTATATTTTAATGCATTTCTATTGGTCCATTGATTATATCAGTAAAAATATGAAGCCTGATCGTGTTCTCAAATAGAGTAAACAAAAAAAAAACCCTTAAAAATAGCACTTTAAGGTTTTGATATGCTAGCTGGGTAGATTTTTTGGTTTCCAACTGAGCTGTTCTACAATGCCACAACATCAGGCTACAATTGAATCACCCTACAATTTCTTACATAACAGAGTTCAATGCTGTACAGCTCAGGAACAACAGTCAAAACAACCAAGCGTGTAATGCTAAAGCATTCCATCATGGTTGGCATGGAAACCGTTGATGGACCATTTATATCTTTCCTTTGATGACCTGATGCATTTGACACGACCCATTTTAGCTTTTGTAGTAAAGAGAATTGTACCAAGTTCACAAACTACACGACATTTACGGCATTTATCAGACGCTTTTATCCAAAGCGACTGCCACTCCCAAACTACAGGGGGCAGTCTCTCCCTGGAGCAACTTGGGGTTAAGGGTCTTGCTCAGGGACCCAGTGGTGGTGCTGAAGGTAGGATTCAAACCCATGACCTCTTGGTCTGGAGTCAAGCATCCTACCCACTGGGCAAGACAGTTTACATTTGTTTTTGGATTTGGAAAATGGAAAATGTAGAAAACACTCTGTAATGTGGACACATCTCCCTTTTACAGGTTCATCTCTCCACCACAGCTTCCGATTCAAACACTAGAGCTGATAAAGGACAAGCCATGTGGCAATGGTGGATAACACTGTTTGCAAAGCAATGATTGGAGGACTGAGAAAACAAGGCAGAGTATGATCTATCGGACGAAACATTCAGGAATGGTACGAAGAGTTTCCTGAGTCTGACTGGCTTTACCTTTAAAATTCAGCTCGTTCTTCCTTTCGTGATTGGTGGGATCAGTCTTGGTAAGTCAGGTCTAACACCTGTCGGGAAGCAGCATGTGAGACTGAGTGATACGGAAACCGCGGAGAAACTTTTACTTTTCAAACTTAAACTCAACGTGACCGGCGAAGGCCATGAATCAGAGCGGAAAAGGGCTCAAACACTGCAAAGCCGGAGCTAGAAGGCTGAGTGAAAGCCAGTAAGGAGTGTGTGTGTGTGTGTGTGTGTGTGTGGGTGTGTGTGACGAGACAGTGAGATGGTCAGGCCTTGTTCAGGTGGAAAGCTGATCCTCCGAAGGACAAAAGCACTTGGCCAGAACTGACTGAATGTGACTTCACAATGAAGAAAGAAAGTAGCACACTAGTGTGAATGCAGTCTTTGTGCTCTCCAGACGCTCTGTTAGAGAGTGTGTGTGTGTGTGTGTGTGTGTGTGTTAGTAGAGCGAGCCTGCAGAGACCCGCACTAGAAGGTCGCAGTGTTTTCTGAGTTAGGTCAAAAACAGTACTGAGAGACTCGCTGACTATAATGTACAACCAGAACCGTTTCTGACTAATCTGTGTCTCGGAGAAACAGCCGACCCCAAACACATGAAACACAAGAAATGCAGGGTATTCACTTTTTTCAAGTATAAACTTGTTTCTCATCTCTCTTACCAAATGTGCTAAAAAGTAATATATAGATGGCCTTCCATTATGTATTGAACTACAAATTGAACATATGTACATAGGTACCCATTTAAATGGGCAATTATTCTGTCACCACAAAACTACCACGACTAATAGAGGACTTTTACTAATAATTATAGTAATACAGATATTAATAATTGGAATTGAAGAGTGCAATAATATGGGACTCTAATTAAGTAGCATTATTTGAAAGTTAAGTCTTCCATTAATAATTCCATTGTTTGTTTATTTTTTTTAATTCTGACATTCACCATAAGTGGTTCTGTGAAGGTCGCTGGAAGCCTAATGGTTGGGGCGTTCGCTCTGCACTCAGGAAGTTGTGGGTTTGAATCCCAGGACTGTTAGTGTCACCTCTGAAGTACCCCTGAGTAAAGTACCGACCCCACCTCTGCCTCCCGGACTCTGTGTTCCGGGCTGCCCCCTGCCTCGCTTGGTGAATGGGTTACGTGCAGAGAAGGAATTTCACACTGTGTGCTGTGGTGTGTTCATGTATGACAGAATGGTCATTTTCACTTAAGTTAAGTGGCCCCTTATAGTCACGCATGAACACACCACAGCACACAGTGTGAAAGTCTTTCTCTGTATTTGAACCCATTCACCAAGTGAGGCAGGGGGCAGCCAGGAACACAGCGTCCGGGAGGCAGAGTGTAGGTCGGTACTTTACTCAGGGGTGCCTCACAGGTGCCTAGCAGTCCTGGGATTCAAACCCATGACCTTCTGATCTAAGGGTGAACTCCCTAACCACTAGGTCACAAGCTGTCCCAGAGTTAAATCACAGTCACGTCACTTAGTGTCCAGCGTTCATGCTCTGTCAGGTTTTAATCCGAATGGAACATCGTGCAGTTTCCAGCCGATCACATTGTGTTCTTTAATTCTGACCACATATCTGACCAGACTGTTTTTGTCGGAGTGATGGATGGATGTTATTTATTTACATATTTATTGTTACACACAGAGTAAACAACAGTCGCTTCATTACTTCAAGCTGCTGGATTACATTTTTGGTGGAAAAAATAATAAGATATCTGTAATATAATGTTCTTTATTTGTCCTATAATATCTTTTATACCGTTTTCTTCATTTTGAAAATAAAAAGCTGGAGTTTGTGGAAAAGTAGCAACAGTAACATCAATGCAATGATGATCCACCGAATTACTGTGTTCTTCACGATATTCCCACTCATGGGCCATTTTATTGGAAACACTTGCTGCGCAAATGAGCACCACCACAATACATCCACCCCCCATCCACCCCATCCCTGTAACCCATTCAGAATCAGAATCAGAAAACTTTATTTGGAGGAAATTGTTTTTCAACAGGGAGAAGGGGCTGCTACTTGCTCTGGAATCTATCATCGCCATAAAATGCCATTTTCTTCACTTCAGCCTTGAAGTTTTTTGGACTTCAATTGAATTTCTACTTTTAAAATCGAATTTACATTTAAAAATATCTGAATTACATTTGAGTTATATCCGTGAAGTGCGTGAAAAGAACTTGTGCGCACAACTAAGCAAGTAAATGATGTGTAGTTACATGTGATGGCACATATGATCAGCTTTTATTCCACAGGTAAACACATTTGCATGTGATCATCCAAAAAATCTTATTCACAAATTAATTTTTTTCCTGTAAAAGAAAGTACTTAAATATGCATTAAAGATAAAGATGAATGGAATGAATGTCAGGTACAGTCTGTTCTTAAGTGGCCGTCATCGTCACATATTGATGGCTCAGGGGTCCTAAGCAACTGCTTGCAGCTCGAAACGGCCTTGAGAGCAAGCCTCCCAAAACACAAACTCCAGCACATGCCGGGAGACGGAGGAGACGTGAACCTCTGCTGTGTGCGTGGGTGTGAGTCTGTGTGGGTGTGTACGCACAGGTATGGAAACGATCTGATAATGTTCCTAAAAATTTTAATGGAATGCAAATGTTGCTCATTGTTCACGGAGTGGAGTTTCTGAAGAAAACGATCACATGAAAGACATGAAGAGCCATGAAGAGCCCCACTCAGTTCCCATATCCACCTGGTCTGCAGTCACTTATGAGTGGCTCTTTCATCGGACAGTTCATGAGAAAATCAGAGTCGCTCAGTTTCCTCTACAATCGATCAGTCACGGTCTGGTTCAGTGTCTTCAGCTTTGCACTGGATCTACTGGATCTAATGTAGCTGACAAATGATGAATATTCACAGCCCACCAGTTAACACTGGGCAGATTGTGGGAGTCAGTCATCGGACTGAAGTTGTCCTGTAACGTCAGAAAGACTCTCCGTGGTTTCAGAAATTGCACGACACACTGTCATCTGTGTGAAGGGGGGAGCTGTGATCTTTCACTTTAACTCCCTTTTCTTTTAAACCAGTCGAAGGGGAGAAGGTTAATGACGTATGTATTGAGATTCAGAGGAGAGGAAGAGTAAGAAACAGCAAATGAGCATCTGCTAAGTTACTAAATAGTTTTGGAACGAGTTACAGAAGAAGAAAGTGTATGAAAAGGGAGAGAAAGAGAACAGAGGGCAAGAGAAAAAGAGAAAGAAAGAATGATTTCGGTAAGACAGAGAAAAGGAGTGAGAGAAGCTAAAGTGAGCAAGAGAACAGAAATGAGAGAAAAAGACTAAACGGATGAGAGGAAAGAGTAGGTGAAGTATGAGAGCAAGAGGCAGAAATAGAGAGAGAAACAAGAGAGAAAGAGAGAGAAACAAGAGTGTGCGAGAAATGAAAAGATACAGAACAAGTGAGAGGATAGAGATAAAAAAATAAGAAAAGTAAGAAGCAGAAAAAGTGAAAGATGAGAGAAAGAATGAAGGAGTGAGAAGCAAGAGGAGAGAAAGAATGAAAGAGAGAGAATCCCAAGGAGAAAACAAATGAAATACAGAGAAGTGAGTGGAGAGAAAGAATGAAAGAGAGGGAAGCAAAAGGAAAGAATGAAAGAGAGAAGCAAGAGGAGAGGAAGAGTAAGAAACAGAACATGAACATCTGCTGATTTACTAAATAGTTTTGGAATGAGTTAAAGAATGAAAGAGACAGAGAAAGAATGAATGAGAGAAAGAATGAAAGAGAAGTGAGAGAAGGAATGAAGGAGAGGAGAGAAAGAATGAAAGAGAGAGAGGTGAGAGGAGAGAAAGAAGGAAGGAGAGAGAAGTGAGAGGAGAGAAAGAATGAATGAGAGAGAGGTGAGAGGAGAGAAAGAAGGAAGGAGAGAGAGGAGAGAATGAATGAAGGAGAGAAAAGTAAGAGAAGAGAAAGAATGAAAGAGAAGTGAGGGAAGAGAAAGAATGAATAAGAGAGAAGTGAGAGGAGAGAAAGAATAATAAAGAGAGAAGAGAAAGAATGAATGAGAGAGATTGAGAGTAGAGAAAGAATGAAAGAGAGAGAAGTGAGGGGAGAGAAAGAATGAAAGAGAGAAGAGAAAGAATGAAAGAGAAAAGCGCAGAGTTCAGAGGCCCGGAGTCCTGAGGAGGCCGAGCAGAACACTGGCGCTATAGGGCGGAGGAAAAAGCGAGGGAGGAGGAGGGAGGAACAGACGCAGGGACGGGGAGAGAGAGAGAGAGAGAGAGAGAGAGAGAGGGAGAGGGAGGGAGGGAATAGACGTCCTCAGAGTGACCCACTGTGTACAGACAGGCCGATTTATTCTCTCCTCACATGCCCTCTGCAGCACACACACACACACACACACTGTGCCTGGTGTTGGCAGCAGCTGTGTGTGTGTTGGGCAAAGGCACAGTTTGTCTTCCAAGTCGCATGCCGCCATGTTCTCCGCGACTCAGAAGTGACAGAAGTGTGAACTGCTGCGCGTCTGTAGTCGACAGCTGCACCCTGCGATCACACTGACACACACACACACTACCAACACACCCGTCCGTCACCACACACCGGCCCGCAGTCCTTTCATATAACAGGAGCACCTTCCATCCTCACACAGATAAAACCCAGCCTCTCAGTACCGCCTCGCTTCTGCTTTATTAGTAGCTATTTCTCTGTTTAGTTACTTGATAGTTAGTGTAATATTATATGTTGACCCCAGTAATTCTTGTGTGGGCCCCAGTCGGGCAGTGCGTAGCATTGTTGCCTCACACCTCCAGGGTTGGGGGTTTGAATCCAGGTACTGGTCCTGTGTGTGTGTGTGTGTGTGTGTGTGTGTGTGTGTGTGTGTGTGTGTGTGTGTGTGTGTGTGTGTGCCTTTTCTCCC
>JBBPDC010059376.1:0-11078 GCA_037974485.1 Hemigrammopetersius urotaenia
TATCTCACCACTTTTAAAAGTGTGACAGAGTTGGGAAAAAACAAATAAACAAAGCCTTCTTTGTAAAATTGATGACTGACTGTGTTCATTATATATTATATATTGGGTTGACATAGAATTGCGATTAATCGCGATTAATCACGATTAATTTTTTTCCAGAGTTGCGATTAACTAGTTAATTTTAATTAATCGCTTTACAGCCCTAATTTAAACGTATTTCTAAATTGACAAATTCTTAATTTAAAAAATATACTGTAAAATACCATAGGGGGCACATTAGGGAGCCAATAACAATACTGTATATAGAGTTGTGGTATAGATATAAACATTCTTGTATATACATTTACACATACATATCTACACACACACATACACATATCTACACATACATACATACACAGTTATACACATACACACATACATTTATATCAATACATATAGCACATATATACACTGTTAAACAGTTTTACAATTGTGAATTAGTATAAATTAGTAGATGAAAAAATAAACAATTACAATTATCTAGTTAGTTATAATTATAATTGTATGATTTTCCATATATTATTAAAATATATCATTATAGTTACACTACAGTGTTATATACTGTAGAGTTATAAAAATGAGAGTAGTGTAGAAATAATTAAAAATGTACCGAAGAGTACCTGAAACGTAAAAAAACTGTAAACAGTTACCAAGTTATCGTGCGGGCAGTGAGGGCTGTGTAGTGTGTTTTGGGTGGTTAGTTATTATAATGCCAATGGAGATTATTATAATGCCGATACACACACAAAGGGCACAGAAAGATGCCATGCATCATCAGATGAGGGGTCTTTATGCCAGACTTGTAGATAAATGCACTATGAGTGCGTGGGCGAGCACCAGGCTAAACTCTTTTTCTTAAACCTGAGCTTTATTGTGCATCCCGACCTCCTATTGGACTGTTGTAAACTTTATATAACCCTCACTGGCTTTATAGTCGATCTCGCCGGCTGTAATCTTTATTACGGCTGAGTCTGCAGTGCTAAACCCGGGAGTTAGCGTAATGCTGATGTGCAGGAGTGCAGTGTCTGTGCTAATAGATTACTGGGTGCCTGTAATATAAAGAGAAAGAGAATGAAATCTAGACATCTAGAGAAGGAAATAGCACTTTCCCCCCGTCTAACTGCCGTTGCTAACTGCGTCCCAAATTGCATGACGACAGGGTTACTGCTGTCGAAGCGCATTAAAGCTGGAGTCATTAGAGTTTCTGCAGTAGTCGATTTGTGCAATCAGCCAGGGACTCATGTGCCCGAATAGATTGCTGGGTATATGTAACGCATAAAACAGAGAATGAAGTGTGTGCAGAAGAGAAGGAAATGGCGCCCTTTCTTAGCATGAATGTATTAATTAGCGGATCAGTTTTCTACCAAAAACATGAGAAAATAAGATTTCATTCTGAAAAGTGAGTTGAAAGGTTGTTGCCTTTTAAAATCAATGATCCTTTTCATTCTAAACAACCTCCTCTTGTAAACACTGACTGCAAAACTGCTTTTCTATTGAAATGAACTATGAAGTGAGGAGCAGCGCAGCCGATTGGTTGCTGTATTTGGGATGATTTGCATATTCGCCTCACAGTGACTGGGTTTCTGGCTGCAGGAAGGTCACGGGTTCGATTCCCGGCCAGTGCGGGCGAGGGTGTTTCTGTGTGAATGTATGTTTCATTAGAACAAAAGAAAGCTGGTGGCCTGGTGGTTAGGGAGCTTCCCCTGCGGTCAGAAGGTTGTGGGTTTGAATCCCAGGACTCCTAGTGACATCACTGAGGTACCCTTGAAAAAAGGCTGTCCACTGTTTCAGTCAGATGAGCGAGTTAAACACAGAGGATGAAGCAATTTCGTCCAGAATCAATAAAGTATGTAAAAGAAAACGATGAGCAGCACATTTGATTGGTGGATGTATATAATATGATTTGCATATTTGCCGCATAATACAATCAACCGGGCACTCCGGTTTCCTCCCACAGTCCATAGATATGCCCAACTGGAGAATTACCCCTAGCTGTGCCTGTGTGCGCATGCCCGCCCTGTGATGGACTGTCCAGGGTCTTTTGCCTTGTGACTGCTGGGACAGGCTCCAGAACCCCTCTGGTTAAGGATAAATGGTTCAGATAATGGATGGATGAATGACTGGAAACCCATTTGAATACTCAGTGCACACAAATGTGGCTCCACCTGGTTCAGGTGATCCAGATCAAGTAGGCCTGAGAGGATCAAATGCTATCTATATTCAATTCATACTCTACAGTCCTTTTTTTTCATTTCTTGTAGCTATTCCTGGACAAAATGAATGTAACGTAAGCAAGTTCCTCCAAGATTCTGATTTTGATTCTGATACCCCAGACTGGCTGATTTGTTGATTGGTCGTTCTTGTTAGCTGCCTTCTCTTTGTAGCTCTATCAACATGAAATGAATGGGCTGCACTTTTGTAGGGGCACACACACACACACACACACACACACTCATGCATACAGTTATACAGAGTCCTGTCAAGCAGAGTTTATGACTCTCTTGAGCCCAGCATCGGCTACTTAGCTGAAAAATAAACAAGCATTATTTGACATGGAACTCTGAACGTGCTACAACACTAAGTTAAAAGATTAGCGAATGACTTCATTGCAATACTTATAGTTATTTGCCTCAACTCAGCTGATAAATACACACTGATCTCACAATCCGCTCGCTGTAACACGACGTATTTCTGAACTCTAATGACTGGAAAATAACAGCAGTCATATTCAATTATTACAGCCAGGAGAAACACATATAGCCCGATATACCACAGACAGTCTCTGGGCCTGTTAAAGGTTTCTCTCAGAAATACTCTGATATGATATCATTTCTCTACACAGTGGTGCACAGGAATTTAACCACAGTCACATATTCCTGGTACAGCATGTGCAGTTTTTGTCTGCAACCTGTCTTGGTTCATTCTTATTGCCTGTCACTCCAAACTGCGTTCCTGTGTAAATATATCCAGTGATTTACGAGTTTAATTCGTTCCGTGACTGAGCTCTTAATAATGACATAAAATGCCGTGAATCTGTTCCGGACCTCCAAAAAACTTTTTTGTTTTTAAATAAGAAAAATGTGCTTTTATACAACGAATATTGTATAAAAACTCAATACAGTAGAATGTACCGCAATAAACTGTTTTTATTAAGTATAATGTACAGCTTCTTTTTATTTGATGGAGTTTTATTCATTCACCCAAAGACTGGAGGCCCTGAGCAGAAACCTGGATCCGAACCTGTGTTCTTCTAACAGCTCACAGAATATCCAACACTGTTTAGAAAAAAGACATTTTGATACGTTTTACTGCTTGTTTGTTTGCATTTATTCTAATATTCAGCTGTTTTTGCTGCAGAAAGAAGCCACTGCTGATAGAAATTACTTCAAACTATTTGCACACGTGCATATATATATATATATATTCATAGTGTTTTAGTTGATAGATGATTGATCTTTTTTTAATAAAATATAAAATCACTTTTGAATCACTCAATAATTGTCATTATTTTGTTGACTTACAAAATGTAGTATTTCGTTTTTTTGAGGGGGAACATCAAACCTAAATGAAAAATCCTTAAAAGGCTTATAATTTTTCAGTTAATCAGTTCTTGATGTATTACCTATATAAAATTTTATTCATATTTTTGAAATGCATCCCAGCTTTTAATGTCAATAGAACTTCATTCTGGATGTTCAGCAGCACCATCCCTCTGGGCAGCAGGATCCCAGCAGTGTGTTTATCTGCAGCATGTTACTGTTTCATCCATGCACTCCAGAACCATTATAGCAGGGGGGACACTTTTTAAAATCACTCGTTTCCCCACACTTTCTGTTTCTCAGAAAATGGCCAAAACTCTGCAAACGCGCAACAGCGAGTGTACAGTCAGTTCTGGAAGCTGATGTTGGAAGCAGGAAGAATGTGTGAGCTTAAAGATCAGAGACACGGGAGAGTCAGTGCAACACGGTGGGACTCCATGGTGGGACTGATCCAGCAGGTCAAGAACGAACCTGCACCAGTATTGCATGATGGGGCAAGTACAGCTCTGAGAATGAAAAGGAAACCTTGGAGAGAGCAGATGAGTGTGAAACAGTAATAACTCAACAAAGTTAGGTCCCATAAAAACTGTTACAAGACCAGAATCAGAAAACTGTATTGATCCTAGAGGTGTTACAACTACACAGAAACAGAAACAGAGTCCAGAACAATATAGTGTAGTATAGGTCAAAATTAAATTCTCCAGAAACAATTTTACGCTGAATATATTCCGCTCTATGATCTATTTTGGAGGTTCTAGTATAATATAGTGATTGTTGACATCCGTTCAAACTTTATGACCTATCCATGAACTGCTGGCATCTCTGCGTCCCTCGGTGACTCAGTATTGCTACGGAGAAAGAGGAGACAGGCTGCTGTTTTTAGATTCCTATCGGGATGCTGAAGAAATCTGTTCTGAAGGTCTAATTGCGTCACTATTATCATTGAAAGCACTGGACCAAAAACTCCGGACCAAAAACTCTCCTTCATGAGTTCACGTAAGCGAAGAATTGTTTTTCAAGAATAAATGCAATCTCATGAAGGCCATGGAAACAAAAGCTCTCACAAAAAACACAAAGCAATTAGGAACGCTGCATGTAACCTGCTGATAAAAGTTTTAAATATGAATAACTGATCTCGGGTCAGTGTTAAAGGCACAGTGTTGCCCACCGCAAAGAAAAACAAGCCACATCATTTCATATTCGTTGTCATATATTTATATTTACGAAATTTAACAGACGCTTTTATCCAAAGCAACTTCCATTCAGGAACCCAGTGGTGGTGCTGAAGGTAGGATTCGAACCCATGACCTCTTGGTGCAAAGGCAAGTATTCTACCCACTAGGCACCACCACCTCACACTTTATTTCATTTCATAACTGTACATTATTTATTATTTATTATAATTTATTATTACGTAGTGCTATGCTGCTATACGGGTCCTTACACTAGGTGTGTCCGAAATCACGCACTTGCGTCAGTGCACTGAGAGTGCGCACTGCTGTGGGTCAGGGCTGTCCTAAACGTAACACTGACGTTTTGCACTTAGCGGAAGTGACGGACTCACATTTGCTCGCGATTCTCCAGCCGCCAGAATATCTCCCGGTTTTACCGCAGTGTACATCAGTACAATAACTTTATTAATGTTACTCACATTTATACCAACCAGTCGCCTCCGCTTGGGCTTGTATTTCACTGTTTGTCGCCGTTATTCAACATGTTGAAAGCCCCGCCCCCTCCGCTACGTGGTCAAAATGGCGCCAGGTTAGTGCAGAGTGTTTATCGTCCCGGACGGCGTTTTATGGCCGATTTCAGAGCAGCATCTGGGTTCTTTCAGTGCACTGAGTTTTAGTTTAGTTTTCAGTGTGAGCGCACTATGCACTAACATCGCGCACTATAAGTGCGCAAGTGGGCGATTTCAGACACACACTCTGTTTACATTGCTGTGCTGATATGAAACTATGCACTTGAACATCCCACTTGCACACAGTACAAATCTGCCAGATTGTTGCTACGCTTATACCTTAAACTTTCATTTATGTTCCTGGTTTAAGTTGTTTTACGCTTATTTAGACTTTATTGTTTAAATGTGTACATGTTTTATAATATTGCACAGTCACAAAAGGAGCAGTTCAGGATACACTTCACTGTGTGTTGTACCTGTATAACTATACAAGTGACAAATAGAGAATTTTGAATCTTTGATACATTTGTGCCATCCCACGGAGGCAAACGACAAAAAATCTTCCAATAATGAAGCACACTGCAAAAAAACGCACTTCGGGTGACCTCAGATCAGCAGGGACGCATCAGAGGATTTCTGAAGTGTGCAATCTTTTCCTTTGGCTGTAAAGTCAAGATGCACAGTGTCACCTTTTATTCACTATTCACTATAACCTCACCGGAGCGAATCATACAGGAGCCAGAGGCCGTTTCAGTGGACCAAAAGTAATTGGATATTTATAGTCATGTTAATACAAGGCAAGGCGAGTTTATTTGAATAGCACATTCTCATTCGCAGAGGTCAATCAATGTGCCTTGCAGAGATTAAATAAGCATAAAAAGGAAAGTAAGCCAAGCCTCGTAACCCTGCATCCAACCCTTGCAAAACATTTTCTTCAGCTCTCAAGCCTCCTGCTCCTTCTTCCAACTCCTCAGAGGACTTTGCCACCTTCTTTGATGAAAAAAAATCCTTCCCTGGAGTAATCACCCCTCTGTCCTACTCTCAACCTACTGACTACGCTACTTTCCCCAGAGTCCTGCAGCTCTACCACATCACCATCTGACTCAATTCCATCCACCACGCTTATCCCCAGATCTTCTTCCTTATATCACTCACATAACAAATGGCTCCATGGAAATAGGAGTGTTCCAACTGCCATCAATCCTAAAAAAAAAGGCAATACTCGACCTCACTGACATGAACGAATACAAAACATGAGCTCTGGAACATACTAAATACACAGGTCAACAAAAAATCATCAGAAACCACAACACACTTTTCTAAACCAGTTTTTCATGCTGATTTCAGATCTGCTTTTTGAATTATGAGTAAGATTAGATTTGCCTTAGACTTGCATGCAGTTTTTATTAAACCACAGACACCAATCAAGAACTGTTTCAATATTTTCAGTGTGAAGTCAGACAGGCCACACTGTGGCATAGATATAATGATCAGTGTCAGTCAGACACCACTGTTTCTTCACAAACACTCAGCATATTTACGGCATTTATCAGACGCTTTTATTCAAAGCGACTTCCATTGCCTACCTACAGGGGGCAGTCTCTCCCTGGAGCAACTTGGGGTTAAGGGAACCCAGTGGTGGTGCTGAAGGTAGGATTCGAACCCATGATCTCTTGGTCCAGAGGCAAGTCTCCTACCCACTGAGCTACCTCCATTATTATATGATCATTATACCAACTATCATGCAGTATAGAACTAGCTTCTTCACAAACACTGTACCTGCAGGAAACACTACACACAGATCTAAAATCAGCATGAAAAACAACAAAAACCTACAGAAATGTATGATTTTGACCTGTTCACCTGTGTTATAAAACTTATTTCAATCTCAAAATAGACTTCGCGACCCAAACCAGTCTGAATTGAGGGAAGCACATTCTACATAAATTGCACTTTTGGCTTCCACTAAGGAGCTTCATGCAGCCAAAACGGTTAAAAAATCTTCGGTTCTAATGAATCTTCCTGCAGTTTTTGATATGGTCAGTCATCAGATCCTCCTGGCTTCACTCACCAAACTCTGCATGGCAATGGTGTGTGTCCTGCCCTGAGGATCACAGTTACTAAGTATCATTGAAAGGATCTATATCTGAGCCACAAAGACGTTCCACTGGTGTTCCCCAAGGCTCCGTTCTTGACCCCCTTTTCTTTTCCCCTGTGGGTGTTATTATATCTTCAGAGTTTCTTCTACCATCCTCAACTCATCCTCTCCTTTCCTTCTGGCGACTCTCAGCCCAGATCTCTGTATGTCTGAATGACATTTTCTCCTGGATGTCAGCACATCACCTGAAGTTAAATCCCAGCAAAACAGAGATCCTGTACATTTCAGGGCATGCATCTGCAAGACCTGACCTCGCTGTCGCTTTTGGAAATGCTGCCATCACTCACATCTAAAGTATAAAATCTAAATGTTCTCTAACGTGAATAGCTCTCATTTTCTGACCTTCCTCTGAAAACCATTTACAGAAGATTCAGAATGTTCTGAGGAGAACATCTGCATCTTTTCTCAAATTTAAGGACCCAACATATCACAGTTTCAGACACGGATAAAGGTTCTTTCCTGTTACAGCACTATTTGCTTACCATTAGATTCTTCACTCACTTGCCACTGTTTAACCCGCATCTTTCATGCAATTACAAATATGACTGTCACATTCGTAAGGCAGGAAGACTGTAGAACGTAGCCCATTTATTAAAATTAAGCGAATAAATATCAAAAGAACAATTTCTGTTAGCTTTTTTCTATTATTGTTAGTATTATTATTATTATTATTATTATTATTGGAAGTACTATTAGTAGTAGGTTGTAATATTATTATTTTTATTATTATTATTATTAGTAGTAGTAGTAGTAGTGCTAGTATTAGTAGTAGGTTGTAGTTTTATTACTATTATTAGTAGCAGTAGTAGACTGTAATATATTTATTAGTAATAGTAGTAGCAGTAGCAGTAGTAGGTTGTAATATTATTATTAGTAGTAGTATAGTAGTAGTAGGCTATATTATTGTTATAATTAGTAGTTGTAGTAGTGCTATTATTAGTAGTAGGATGTATTTTTATTAATAATAGTAGTAGCGTTTCCTCAAATTGCTACTTTGGATAAAAGTGTCTGCCAAATGAATGTCATGTAATTTATATTAGTAGATAAATTCAAGCGCTTTCAATGACCCACGTCTATTCATGTCTATTATCAAAATAATTGTTGGGTCGTCCATCACCGACTGTCCAGGCTCTCCAGGTTTTTCCTTTAGTGTCTGTACTTGACCTCTGTTTCACTGCTGCAAGCGATAACCATCCTGGATGCGGCGAATCAGAGCATAAGTGACTATGATAGATAATAAATCTAAAAGTTCTGCCGAGAGGTATTAAGGGTATCGCTGGTGGTAAATGTGCTTTTGAAGAGTGCAGCCTGTTCCGCAGGTGCTGACTCGGGCATTTTCCCGGCAGAGAGAAAGTGACTAATTTATTTTTGGAAAAACACTCAGCATAATGTCCTCGGCCTGTAGAACCAGGTGAGTAGCAGTTTATGGAACGTTAATCTAATTACACTTCAATTATCCAGCGGCTGCGGAACGCCGCAACAAACAAGACGCTGCAGTGAATTACTTTAAAGTTCACGGAACAGATTAATGGACAGTGGGTTTATTAATGAATTGCTCAGGATCATTAGACCAGAAGGACATAAAACTTACTCACCTTCAGTTATTAATTGAAAATTTCAGGGGCTTTATTATAAAACCCAGATGACTGAGTAAGATGCTACTTAATGAGTGAAGAAGGAAAAAAGGCTTTTTACCGCTGACCCTTGCTCACCTGGCCACATTAAAGCTACAGTGTCTCGGAGCTGGACAGCCCGGGAGTTATTCTGGGAGTGATAAAATGAGTTTGTGCAGCGAGGCTGAACGAACCTGCAGCCAGTCACAGCTGGTCTGGACACGCGACGGCCTGCTGGAGTAAAACTGGCCACCTGAGGATGTTCAGTCAGGTGTTCAGCCTCCCACTGCTCTTCCATCCAAATCCCATTCAGTCACAGAGACTAGAGACTCTGGACTGCGGCAGGAGTGACCCCTGCACTGTAAAGATGGAGAGAAGGAAGCAATGAAAGGAGAAAGCAAGCAGCTTGTTCATTTAGAATGAAAGAATGGATAACTGGATTAATGAGTGAAAGACTGTATATTAAGAAGGAAGGGAAGAATGAAGGAAAGAAGGAGGGAAAGACAGAGGGAGGGAGGGGAAGGAGCAAGGGGAAGGAGGGAGGGGAAGGAAGGAAGGAAGGGAGGGAGGGAGGGAGGGAAGGAAGGAAGGAAAGAATGAAGGAAAGAAGGAGGGAAAGACAGAGGGAGGGAGGGGAAGGAGGGAGGGGAAGGAAGGGAGGGAAGGAAGGGAAGGAAGGAAGGAAGGGAAGAATGAAGGAAGGAAGGAGGGAAAGACAGAGGGAGGGAGGGGAAGGAGGGAGGGGAAGGAGGGAGGGGAAGGAGGGAGGGGAAGGAAGGAAGGAAGGAAGGAAGGAAGGAAGACTGGTCATTTAGAAAAATAAAAGAAAGAAAGAAAAAGAATCAGCTTGTTCATTTAGAAAGAAAGAAAGAATGGATAACTGGATCAATGAGTCAAATATTGTGTGTTTCGAAAGAAAGATAGAAGCTATCTCGCTTGCTCGGAAAGAAAAAGAAAGAGGAGACAGAAAGACAGAAAAGCAGGATGAGACGTAGAGTGAAGGGAAGAGAGAAAGAAAGAAAGTCAGGAGTGCAGTGTTGTGATGTCGGCCCTGTAGCCGAGAGCTGAGTCTGGGTGCGACGGGAAAACTGGCAGCGTTTCTCTCCGCCTCCACAACTCAGACTGAGCGGACAGCTGGTGAGGACCTCCCCCGACAGACTGAACACACACACACACACACACACTCTGTGGTGTCCGTCGCTGCGGGCGCACGCGCCTTTTCTAAACATATGAGCTCGTTTCTTGTTCGACTGCCATCAGAGCCGCAGTGTTTACAGTGAAACAGGGCGAAGGAAAGAGTGACATCATCTTACACGCAAAGGTCACCTTAGGTCAAACCAACACACTCAGCGTCCAATCAGAATCAGCTTCAGCGAGGTCTGATTTTACACATCAGCGAATTTTAACCTGCTCCACCAAAACGGGACCATCCATCCATCCATCCATCCATCCGTTCCGAGCTGCAGGTCCATTAAGTTCACACATCACTGATACAGCTGGCCGTTAGAGCAGCCGCAGAAATAATAATAATAAACGAATCATCGGCTTTACATTATAAAACAGTAATCGCTTAATTCCCCTCATAAATACTTACATTTAATGTCAGTTTTCAAAAGTGTTGTGGAGAATATCAGTACATCAAGAGACCATTTAGAGGCCTGACCTCTAAGCACACCAGGCAAGTGAGTCAATGGGCTGTTCTGAGGTCAGTGGAGAGTAAATTAGGTCACTGATGGTAATCCTGGGATGCAAACTTTTTTACATAGTAGCACAGAAGATGCCGCATTGTCAACTTAAACACCGAAGCTCAGACCCCAACTCCATTCTCATACAGCTCCATAAAAAAAGACCAAAAAATATACCTCTTTTCTAGCTGCAAGTATTGACCTGAACAGCTTTGCCTTCGTTTTTAAGAACTGCTGACAATATTTCTCCTCGTTTCCAAATAAAAATATTGTTTAAAGCCTCATTTTAAAGGAAACAACAAAACATCAGAATAAGAGAAATGCTGCAGCGTTTACAGAACCTGAATAATTCAGAGAACA